>JAKTWU010000026.1:0-44591 GCA_030582435.1 Taiozyma onychis
ATGTGAAGAAAGGCGTACTTTCTAGAGTTGTGTTCTTCGTCACAGCAATCTTGTCGCTTTTGATCTCGTTGCTTATAAGTTTTCTCCACGATTGGTGTGAGTGCTCAATGATCTCCAGTGTCTTTGCAACGTTCAAGAACTCGCCGTTGAAACCGAATTCATTTTCATTTTTACCATCTGGAATCTTGTAATCTTTGAACCATCTTCTTGTGCTCTCTAGTAGACCAGGGCAGTTGATCAACACATCCTCAATATCGTTGAGCACTGGTGCCAGTTCATCTTGTGTGTTGATGGCAATGACCTTCCAATCTAACTCACCATCATCGATCAATGCTAATGACCCTAGCACTTTAGCTTCAAAGATATCACCAGTCTTTGCAATCCTAGAACCAATCTCACAGACATCAATTGGGTCGTTATCACCTTTGTAGCCAGTGTCTTTGTCCTCCACGGTTGGGTCGTCCCATGTTTGTGGGATGGCACCGTAGTTGTGGATGTAACCTTTGAAAGGGAACAAGTTCTTCACGAATCTGGGTTGACCTTTCTTGATATCTTGAGTAATTGGGTTGAAATCCAGTTCTTTATTAATCTCAAACTTGGCGTTGGACCATCTTGGAATCTCCATGAGCACGTTTACGGTCTTTTTCTCTTTGTCTAAGTTGATTGGGATGTCATGGAAGAATGAACCAACTTGACCGTTTGGCAGCTTTAAGTAGGCCTTGAAGGATGAAGAGTACTTGGAACCTACAGTGACAGTAGAAAATGCGCTTCTGGACAAGCGGAGATGCTGGTTTATCCTAGAAGCCACGCAGAAATGTTTTTGCATCTTTCGTTGTGAGTTTTGGCCTGTGTACGGGACCTTGGTGATCTTTTGAAGCTGAAATCATTATTCGAGGGAAAAAAATGAAAAAGTTCTAAAGCGACTGTATCGTAAGTGCCGAATATAGCCACTGGCTTAGTTGTAACAAGTCTTTATGTCTGGCCACTAGAATTGATCCCGGCTCCTGAGCTTAAGAACCTCACTTATAACTTGACTTCGGTAACGACTTCGATGGTGTAAATGGAGCCGTCTCCCTTCAGGTCCTCTACACCGTTGACATCAAACCGGGTATTAATATTTGGTGAAAGTGTTCTTCACCTTCTGAAACTAAATAAGAAAACCTAGGTACACTTAAAGCGACAAAATAAAATGGAAACAGTTCAAACATTTGCATCGCCTAATCTCAGTAACTTGCTCCGTTCTTCTTATCACCTCCCTTGTCCACAGTGTATCTGAAACCTGGCAAATTCTCCTTTTCGTAAATCAAATCAGGCTCAACACCTTGCTCGTACTTAGGAGGCGGACCGTGCCATGAGATGACACCCTTCTCGTCAATGTTGGACCCTTCATCACTGATGTCGATGATACCCTTGAAAGAATCGATCAATTCAGCTGACCACCCATACGGATCTCTTGGAATCCACAAGAAGGGACTCTTAGCACTCACAGCTGGGAAGTCGTAAGCATGTTCAATAAGATATAGATCAGTGATTTCATTTGGATCAGCATAGTTGTAAATATCTGGGATTCTGGTCTTGGCCACTTTGTAAGATGAGTAGATGTGTGGTTTCAGAAAACGTTTCCAGAATGGAGCTGGTGGTACTAGTGACTTGTCACCATCGGCTAACAATGGAACTGAAGAGCCCTTTCGGATGTTTTCCATTGAAAGTTCATTTAGATCTTCTAGCTCAACATTGATACCATCACTTCTGTATGAACTGTTCTTGTCAAAAGTACCTGAATCCCTGGACAATCGGTTAAATACAGAGTTTGGAGAACCATTGGCTTTGATGGCTTTGAATTTGTTTGTGTATGATGGAGTGTCTGATTTACCATCCAAAGGTCTCATAGCATCAACAGGCACCACAGTGACTAACTGGTCAAAGGCAGCATTCAAATTGATATGAACAAACACAGTGAAACCTAAAACTATAGCTTCAATGACAATTGGACCCCAGGCCTTGGAAACAACGAACAAACCTAGCAGGCAGATTTCACCCAAGTAAACACCAACAATGGTTTGGAATAAGGCTCTCGGATAATGAATACCTCTTGAATCTGGGCCCTCAGAGTAAGTGTAGCACAAGTTATACAAGTAGGCAACATAGATCAAACCGAACCCGACAGCTGAGAATAACAAGACAAATGGTGAGATGATGGCATAAGTTATGGAAATGACAGCCAAGTTGGTAAAGATTGGGAAAACAGTGCCCCATTCCAAAACGGTCAAGTTATTGAATCTGTGCCACTTCTTTCTGGTGGTGGTATCCAGAAGAGCACCTAACACGTAGAATAAGATCAAGTTAACCAATTGTAACAACACACCTGAGGCCAAAGTGAAACCTTGCAAAATAATGTATGATATGTAGAAATTCGAGGCCTTTGGTAAATTCTGGGAAAGCAGTTTCATGGCAGAAGTTGGTTCTTCAATGATCTGAGTGACTGCGGAAGAAGCAGAGGATGCAAGTGTTGTGACTAGGAAAACTTGAATAACTTGGAATGCAAAGTATGACTGTTGAGTGTAGTATTCCACAAATTGATAAGAAGGAGCACCGGAGACCTTCGCCATAAATCTGATGAACTTAGGTAAGATCATCATCAAAATGGACAAGGCAATAGTTGGAAGGAAAGAAGTGATAACACCAAGAATTACTTTTGGTAAATCGTTAATCCAACCCAAAAACTTGATCTTGTTAGTTAAGTATGTGATGTTAGAAACCATACCAACGAAAGTGACAGGAATAGACCAGAAGAGGACTACAGCAATGATAGCAGCTGCTGCACCAAACTTTCTAGTCAATCTCTCCCACCAGAATAATCTCATGTTGATCCAATTGATATCCTTTGGCTCTAAACCAATGTAGCGTGGTGATAAGTGTAAGGCAGTATGATGAGCCACAGACTGGAAAGCCAACTGAGCAGAATATTGACATCCAAACTCAACAAAGACAGAGTTGATCGGTTTAGCATCCTTGTGGCTTGCTTGTAGTTCATGGACTTCTTTGTTGAGTTCAACCAATTTTTCTTTGGCGTAGTCGATAGTATCAACCTTTTTACCTATAAGGAATTTTAATTTATGCTTTGGCCTGTTCTTTAGGGAAACGTATCCATTGATGTCATCTGGGTTCTCAATTTCCTTATCCTTCTTCTGAGCTTTAAATCTCTTCTTGACAGCCTTCTTCAGCAATTGATTCAAAGCATTTTCCAACTTGTAAGCTAAATCATCTCTTTCTTCAACTTTAGAATCAATCGCTTTAGCGGCACGAGAGACCCAGACTTTCTTAACGTCATCGAACAATTTAGCGAACTCATTCTCATCCAAGTATTGTTCCGGGACGGTCTGAAATAACACCACTCTTGAGGATAATTTCTTACCGTATCTTGGTGATGATAAAACAGCTTGCCTCACAGAGGTGTAGTAAGTCAGCTCTCTGTAAACAACGTAAAGCACCGATAGGTAGAAAACCAAACTCAGTAGCGCGTGTGCGTAGTATTTACTTTTGGAACCAACGTTGGCGAAAGTGTAAGCATCAAGACCACTGTTACCAGCACCATTAACTCTATTGATAGGAAGTAAGATTGGGAAGAACAGTAAGACAAAGAACAGGGAAATTGAACTAATCAAGATCAAATACCTTAGGAAGAAGTAACCATCAAGTCCGGCCTGTCTGATGACGAAATTATCAGACTTCTTGATAAGGGGAAGGACCCATTGATAAATGCCGTTCGGCAAAGGGTCAGGTTTCTTTTCGTCATTGATCAGATTGAAAGACGACTTTGGTTGGTATATACGCAGAAACTTCATTCTAAGCAGCAAGAAGGCACAGACAAAGGCAAGAAACACTATACCATTGAACAAGATGGCTGTCACGACTGACTGCGTTGACGTGTTGGTTGTCTTCGTTGAGGTGCTCATGATGTGACACTGAGTTCTGGAAGAGCCTTGTGACGCTTGCTGGCGGTCAGTGTCTTCCAGAGAATGAGCGAACAAGGAAAGAATGCAACAGTCAACCCAAACATACCGAATTTTTTTTTCTCTTCCCTCAGATCTTCTCGTTTACTGAATGAAGAAGTGGATGTTCCATGTAACTGTAACCGAGTCCGCCCCTTACTGTAAAACGGTTGTCCATTTCTAGTGAAAACTGGAAGGAAATAGAACAAATCTGGTGCAGCGGGTCGTACGTCGACCTGCGTTCCCTACATATTCATACATTATTTAAAGCCGACACTGCGACCGCAGAAAAGTAAAACAGGAAGAGCAAAGGAGAGACGGGACTAAGTCCCAGGAATGCATTTTTCACAGTTGGAGATCTGTTTAATCAGTTTAGCCCATTTTGCATACCGACTTTGAGTCATTCTTCTCGAAGGGAAGTGTCTGTGGCTTTCGTACGTGTTGAGGCATCTAATTCTATATCTTCAAGTTTCGCCACCCCTAATCAACCTGCTTTGTGTTTTTCAAGCTCCTGTGATTTTGTTACCATCTCCAAATATGCAGTCCTATGGATCTACATGCTTGTGTGACACAGTGTGATGCTTGGTGCTTGGCTTCTGGAACGATAAGCTTTGTATGCGGATTATCGCATCCTCTTTATCCATCAACAATATGGTACCTGCTTCCGCTTTTCTTCAAACCAAGGAAGGCTGTGTAGAAGCTCTTTAATAGCATTGGCATTGACAAGTCCCATCTCTATCATAAATACATATGTCTCAGGAGCACTATCCATTCGATATCTGGCGAAACTCCGCCCATCAAAGATAAACATGCTAAGTGGGGTGGCTTGCATGCTGCTTCTTGGTGTGGAAATATCGAAGGAAGACGCCTGGAACCTTCGATAACCGTATATACTAAAAAGGACAGCTACCTTTAAATTATTTGGGATTTTGACTAGGGATAAAGCTGATTATTCGAGTTGCAAGGAGGTGTAAGTGAGTTCTTGCGGCAACAGGTCACAGAATGACTCGAAGGGCCAAAGTCTAGCCACAAACCTTTAAACATCCATATAGACAGACTTGGGGCCAGAGTAGAAAATTCAGGGTGCTTTGAGTGGAATGACGTACGTAGATAGATTTCGCTTCGGAGCAAAGTCTATCTTATTACGACGTAATGAAGTCTAACTGTAGCGGTAGTCTAAAAGGTGAGGGTAACCGCGAAGAGGAAAAAACAAATTATGACTACAGTCAACGCCCGTCAGGTTAAGATCGTTCGCTGTTGAGGTCTCAACAGTGTATGTGGATTGGAGCCTTGGGCCCCAACATTTCCTTCAGAAACAACGAAAAATTCCAATCCCACTAGGGTTGTACTGGTTGCTAGCCTTCCCACGTTAGGCACCCCTTGACTAGTTCTTATGGATGTCTCATATCATATGCAAAAGATTCATCTATTTGAGAGGAACCTTTATTAACTACTCTGTCTCCTCACTTCAGAGATCTTTAATGACCAGTGGTTGCCTACTAAAAGATTGTTTTCAGTCCTCGCAATTTAAATCAAAATCACTGTATAAGTGCAACAAACTGGATGTTCACATTGCTGCTGAGTCCAATTAGGGCTCCCATCATTCTGTGACGAATAACTTTGAAGAATGTCGAAATGTGATGATAATCCATGGGTAGATGACTAACACAGTTAAACATACTTTGTCTGGCTCTTGGGGGGAAGGAAACAGGTTAGAGGAAAAAAGCTAGGCGGTTCTTTCGTTGGCCATTCCTAGGCCCGCTTGGCTTGTTTTCATGGACGCAACACCAAGAACCTCCACAGTACACTATCCGTACAAAAACAGTTGCTCCCAGGACCAAATTCTTTGCATCAGCATGTGGACCAAAATGAGAGTCTTGCATCAAAATCGCTTATCATGGACTCAATTCATAGGCGAGTGATTGTGATTATGACCCTGCATGTGATCAACAAAGAAAAATGATATACCTTAAGCGAAATCAACCTCTATTAAAGGAAAAAAGACAGCTTCTACTAACACAGCTACTTGAACAAATACTACACATTTGGTTATTATTCCGAAAGTGTATCATTGCCTCAGGCGAACATAACAAAATCACAGAACTCCAAACTTGTCCAAAACTCTAACAACATTATAAACACAAAACCATCAATCCCTAAACATAAACCACAAATGCACATGAACGACAAACATGCCATCTAGATATCAGCCTCTTCATCAAAGCCATCAGGGATTTCCACGTAGTAGCTTTGCATAGCGCGACGTAAGGCTGGTACCAACTTTTCCCATTTTAGAATTCTGACTTCTTTGTCAAAGCCTCTAGGCTTTCTGATATCGGAAGCCATGATTCTGGCAGCCAACTCAGCTCGAAAGTCAGTGTTGTCAGTTGATGCGATTGGTGAAGATCTTAGCTCAGACCTTGACATTCTTGAACTAATTGGCTTCTTTGACCAGAATGGCACCAAGTTCGATCTGATCCTACCCCTCTCACGACGACGCTCAGCAGCATCTTGGAGCTCAGTACCAATCAATAGCTCAACAATCTTAATGACTTCAACAGATGTGATGTAGAAACTTGTCTTCAAACCGTTTGAATAATTACTTTGTTGATAGCTGTAGCTTGAAGTCTGTTCATCTTCACCTTCTTCATCAATGTCATCACCTGGTCTAGCATAGCATCTCAAACAAGACACTTCAACAACATCAACGCCAGGTTGAGCAGGCTCACTCTTTTCATGCTCATTAGCAGCCCCCACGATGGAAAATTGGGCAACAATTTGAGAGCCAACTTGGAAACGTTCAATTCTGATGATTCTTCTCTTGTCATCAAGCTCAGCTTCGTTCCATTTAGGCAAGCATAGATCCTCCAAAGTCGCTTCAATTAGGTTCAAGTTCACAGGGGAATAATGATGATTAGTCATGGTGTTAACTCTTGGTGGCTTAGTGGCGGAACCACCTGAGCTGATTCCTCTGATAACCTTGTAACGTTTGTAGCCATTCTCGTCGGATCTGGTTTCGGTATTAAATGGGATAGTCAAAGTAGAACTTTGTGTACTTCTGTAACTGACAGAGACTGACTCTGGGGATAATGCAAAGGTTGATTGAGGTGCGACTGAGACTTCAAGTCTTTGGTCTTGTGAACCCATGATATTTGGTTCGCTTAGGTATCTAGCCCTTTGGAAACGAGCATTGGCGTCCATAGTCAATAGTGGCTCATTGAATTGAAATTGCGGAACTTGATCAAGCGATGGTTGGGTGAAAGTGTCAACTAATGGGTATTCAATGGTGTTTAGTTGTGACAAGTTTTCCAATTGTTGTTCCATGTGAGTTTGAGATTCAAGGGCAGAAACACCACCGTATAGAAACTGGTCTTCATCTACTTGGTGCAGCTCTAACTGCTGTGAATCATTGTTGAAGAAGATGTTTGGTAGTTGAACATCGGGTTGAGTTTGTTGTGGCAAAAGTTGTGGGTGGTTGAGCTGGTGGAGCGGTTGCTGGAATTGGTGTTGAGGTTGAGGTTGAGAAGGGTTGTGATGCTCTGCCTGTATCTGTTGCTGAGCCTGTGGGACTTGTTGTTCTGAGTGTAGTTGCGCCGTTTGTAGTATAGCCTGTTCCATCATAAAGTTCTGGTTTAATATGGCATCATTGGCTTGTTCAAAGCCCGTTTGTTGATTGTTCCATTGAGAGTTGAAATATTCATGAGAAGCTGAGAAAGCAAAAGAATTAAAACTCTTTGTGTTCTCAAGGCCACGGAATTTGAAGATAGATTTTTCAGACTGTGGGAGCTCTTCGACGGAAGCCATTCTGGAATTGCAAACTGGTGAGCTAGATAGTGAGACACTTCCTATTAGGGATTAATCAGCTTAGTATGCGTTTGTTACAGGGGTGCAGAACTGATGGCTAAGCTATAAGGGATCGAAACGTGGCTCAATTCTAACGAAGGATTGGGATGTAGCAGGTTCGATTTTCTTTGAAAGTATTGTTTTACAAAGACCAAGAGACATTGGGGCATCTAATTAAAGGATGATGGGTTGACTATATATAATATGGCTTTTCTGACCATAACCTGCCATTTGGTGCATTGCTCGAATGATTTAGGCAACTTTTCTTTTTCCTGCCGCAAACATGAGTTCTGTGCTTCACTCTGATCTGCAAGAGAAAATCTGGAACGCATATACCCACTGTATATGCAGATAGATGCATCTCACTGCTTGTGGACGTGGGCAAAGACAGCGAATCTGAACTCTAAGGTTTAATTTGACGGCAAGTGGCTATAACCCGGTGGCTGGGGCAGAGCCTGCGGGACCAGGGCTGGAAGGGCTCTTTTACAAGAGCTGCTTACAGCAACAGACTTTCCTTCTGCAATAGTATGCCCAGCCTTAACATCCCCCTGTGGGGTGTATGTCCGGGAAGAGCTTACTAAACATCACAGCAGTTCCCTGAATGCTGGCTTTTCTCTTTAAATCACATACATCTCTGTCGCCTCAAATGTCGGATTTCTGCGGTGTCCAACTCTGGCACTATTTTTTACCAAGTCTAAATGCCTTTTTTTGTGTTAGTTATTTGGAACTGGCTTCTCTTTTTCAATGCCCTCATTGTCCTCTCCAAGCATTTGCACTTTGACCATGATACGCTCTGAAGACTCTTGCAATATGGCATCTACTTTTCATTTTGTGAGGCTTACAACCTTATGGTCCTCTGTGTTTTTAACCTCAGATACTTCAGTCTTTGAATCTTCTTGTCATTTCCCCGACTTTCACAACAGTTAAACCCCCAATTGAGGTAGATAAAAGGGGTCTGGCTTTTTTGTAAACTGGGTTAGTTTGGGCGGCGTAAATGCTTTCGAGTACTCTCGACACGATAGACTTAAGTCCGAGAGCCCCTTCAGCTAGGATGATAATCCACTTTCATCATAGCTAAGGGAAGGGAACCAGGAGTAACCTACTCCCTACTCTAATCTGTTATCTACTTGGCACACTACAAAGCTTCTTCCCTCTTTAGACCAATCCCGCTTGTACATGCAAGAAATGTTAATCGGTCTGTTAAACCCCAGTATTAATTAGAAGCCCCAGGGATAAGTCATACAATACGGTAGTATTAAATGTGGCCCCAGCTTTTCAATGGTTTTGACAGTCTCCAAGAAAAATTATGATATTATGCAAGTAATTATGTAATAGTGACTGAGCTGATAGCTCCACAAAAAAACCACACAAGCGTACCATTTTATTAACTATTACAAGACTTAAGCCATTATATTCTTTGTAAACTCATTTTAAGGATTATAGTGATGGGCTTTTGACAAAAATGGACACTCTCTCTTTTGGCATTATCAATGAGAATGATCCGTGTCTAATATTAATGGCAAGGTCATTTTTAGCCTTGTCTGACAATATAAGACACCGATCGTTTATGGTAGTTCCACCAGCTTGGGGTTCTTCTATTTACACCCCAAATAGAGTATCTTGTTATAAAAATTTAGCATCTAACCAAGTATGAGACCCTCCAAAAGACGCCCGGGACATTAAATTGGAGAACGCAAGAGAAATCAAAATTTAGATCACCCCAAAAAGCTCCCATACGGGCTCTCAAGCCTGAGCCTCAATCAAGTCTGGAAACCATCCGAGGTTGTCATTCAGGCAAGACGCAATGAGAAATAAACTCTTCCAGTACAAGAGGGACTTTTGAAATCGAGTTTTTTGATTCTTCAGGTAGAAGTACAAACTTTTTGAACTTCCTCAGCTTTTTTGGAGTTTTTTGAAGATCCCTTCCAAAGGCTAACTTACTTTTCCCTACGTGATGCAGAATGTTGTATCCATGGTTGCGAGAGTGAGAAGGAACGTAGCTCTACAAAGGATCCAATCTAAGCTAATTGGTTCACAGCTGTGTATTTGAATATATCCGTGTGCTGAATGTATAGTTTGACGCAGCACTGATAGGAAACAATGCTGTTTTAGAGACCACCAATGTTTCCTGCTTCTTTGAGGTTCATAATTATACCTCGAAATCAAAGCTTGCATGAGAATATCAGGTAGCCATAGTGATCTATTGTGTTACTTGAGCGAGAAGCTTGGCCAGTGATAAGCTAGCACATCAGACAATTGATAAGAAAGTGCCTAAAATACTGCTTCTCTGGGTTGTCAGGGCTCATCGTTTGAGTATGTTAGGTCTGACTTTCGAACAGTGATTATTTAAATCATAAGGTTGGGCTAAACTGCCCTACTCAAAACAACTTCATACCTTTCCCTAAAATCTGGCGCTTAATATGTACATTGTGGCGCAGCAGTGAAGCATTGGCTGAATGCTGTCATTAAGAGTCCAAAAATTTATGTTCTGTTTGTAGCCAGTCTTTTCTTGCTTATCGCTCTCCAACAAAAAGTGATCAAAAAAAAATGATGATTAATATGTCCATTTTATTTCAATTATTTATTTCGAAATATTTGAATGAGAGATAGTAGTGGGCATGATATAAGATTGGCTTATCAGGAGCTGTTCTGATTAAGTCACCCTCACCATCAAGGCTCTTCTCTAGCTCTTCCAACTGGTCATTTGGTCTTCAATATTGGTTTCATGCAACCACCGTATTGGAAGAACTTTTCATGCGCATTTATGTCTGTGCTCAGCTAAAGAAATAAACTGTTTGAATTTAAGCAAGTGAGTCTTTACACTATACTTTTGTGGTATCAATTCAAAAGGGCTTAGCAAACGGCACTGTGCATTAGGTTTGAGAAGATGATAACTAGCTTGTCCTTTCAATTACTGTATCCTTTTCTTGTGGTATTTCTATAGTATGATTGGCAACTAAGCTGTGAGCTTAAGCGCGACCCCTGCATATTTGATTCGATTGAAGATTATGTGAATGCTTACGATATAAACGAGAGGTGCTGGTCAGTGCCTAAAGGATATGTATTCTATATAAAGTCATGCCCTATAATGTTCTGCGGATCAAATGATCTCAGTCGTACCTTTTCGATTCTTTGGTTCTGCGATGTCTTCCATCCAAATTGGATGGTAAAACTTGGTGTATAAAGTATCAGGGCCGTTGGGGACGAATCAAACCCCGCAAGAGCAGTCAAGAACAAGGATAAAACATGCTCGTGTACTCTGGAGAGCCAATTATCTGATTAGAGCATATAAATTGCTCCACGTGAGGGGCTAAGTTCCAACGCATCGCCTCAATGACTGGTGGTATTTAGGGTCGTCATCAGAGTTCGTAAATTTGGGTGCCCCGGTTAAGTAAAATGCTTCTACTCTTAGTGCAGGAGATACGAGAGTTACATCCAGGGACTTAGAATTTGATGAAAAGCAAGCCCTTGACCAAAGTATATTTTCAGTATACCTGTCCCCAAAGTACAGTATATCTCGGTACAACTCTAGGTTATTTGTTTTTTTCGTTTCAACACTCTATATATGTTTAGAATTTGGTCCCTGGACGTTTCTTTTTAATCTGATGGAAACGCAAGTCGCAGCTCCTATATGCGGAAAAGCTTCTCTGCTGCTAGATGCATGTGGGTATTGAAGAGAGGTCCAATTGGTTATGGAGCCAAACATGCAACACCTCAACTGGGGAACCAAATTTTCTTCACCTAATCAACACCCAGAGAAAGTCAATTGGCTGACCTGAAAGGTGTATTGGGGTTTCTTTCATTGAGGCTTGTACATGGCACAAAGAAAACATAAGACGAGCAAAAAAGAAACGCGGGATATTTGGACATCTCAATTATAGCTGGCTTCTAGTTTTTTGCCCACGGGCGCAATTTTTTGTCGATCAATATTTCGGTCTCCACTCTGAACCAAAGTTTGACTATAAACCTGTAAAAGATAGCGTCGTTTTTAAGGAAAGTTGAAGAAAGAGGTAGTTCTAGCCAGTAATCAAGTTCCATATTTATTCAGGTGTACCTTTACTTGGACTTCGTCTCGGTGCTTTGTTAGTACCGCCATGAAATGTTTGATTGCTTAGTACTAAATTTGAGGCGGCCATTGTTCAAGCCCTAAAACAGTAGATCTAATGCGCCTACAGGTCAAGATGTTAGAAGCGCTGTGAAAATGTGACTCCCCGCACACTTCTTTGATGGCGCACTAATCAGCGCACGGGCGTCTCGGAAAATGTTCATTATTTTTAGAGCGCTTACCCGTTTGGGGCATTTTATGTATAGAAGCTGTTCATCTCTAGCTCCCCTGGTTATTGTTCGATTTTTAAGGTTTGAATAGTGATTCTCCGAAATGCATGCTTTTCGGTTAAATAAAGGAAAAATAAAGTTTGGGAAATCGGTCTCCTAACTGGAAGTTAATATGATATATTATCAAGAAAATAGATTCATGAGACTTTGAGTCTTTTAAAGAATAATACTGAACTCTTAAAGGTTACAAAACGAACAATTTTGTATTATAATTTGAATTTTTTGTAGTTGTATTTCTAATAGATTGAAATTAAATTGAGGAGAACTAGGGTGGAAAATTCAGGGAATTTATTCAATATATTACAGTTTTAAGGTTTAAAATTCCGAAGCAATTCGATCTACAGAATGTTATATATCGTCAGGATTATAACTCGAGACCATATACGAGAATCGACAAGTTTTTTTCTCCTGGGGAGTCATCGTCGTATATTATATCCCGTTATATCAAAAAACCAGCGGATGATTTTTTGTTCGACTTCATTATAATTACTTCGCGGCCACATTTACAAAAAAAAATGGTTATGAGCATCTCAAAGACGTATAATATGGCCGCTGTTTGGTTTTTCAATATAAATTAAAGGTATTAAAGCAAGGCTCGGGAAAGTTACCTGAACTTCCATCATTGCAGATGGTGGTGGAACATTTGCTGATCCTTTTCCTTTTTCTGCATTCCATCTTCATGCTAGGTATAGGTCGGTTTCGCGGTTAGAAGCTAATTGCTTACCACTTTTAAAGTCAAGGCTAAACAACCTTTCAAGAATAAGGTTAAAGTCGAGATAAGTGATGGCGATGCTACCTGTGGATTCCATTGACGGTAATCGACAAGAACGACATCCAAACCTGGCTAGATGGAATACTACTTGGCGTGAATTGCTAGGTAATGGGTTCAATGGACAGTTTAAACCAATTTTCAGAGATTGCTGTGGGAGGCAGCAATTTTTCTAGAAGGCTCAAGCTCCGTTGGCCAGCCGGTTGAGAAAGTTCCCTTTGGAGGCAAATTAGGTGATAAGCTCGTGATATTACAGGAATTGAGTGCTACAAAATACTAATACTGACCGCCAATAACATCAAATCCCCTTTGGTGTTTTTTTCCAGATTTCATAGAGTCGTTTGATCTACTATTGTTGAAGTGGCGCCCCCCAGACAAAAATGGGAAAATGCCCAAGTGACAGAAAAATCTACGATTGCTACGAAGGGCAATAGGGAATAATTTTTGAATTTTTTGCTTTCTTTTCTTCCTTTGCACTTTCCAAGGGGCTACTGAAACTCTTTGTGATCATTCTAACTGCTCACTGTTTCAACCACTCAATCCACTTTCATTACTAAAGAAAGCACCATGTCGTGAGTACAAACAATGGAGCCAAATGCTGAAAGAGCAATAGAAATCGGTGGAAGTTTCGACACTCCACAGGAATTCCCTATCCCAATCGTCCTCTATCAGCCTTCTGCCTGCTTTCAATCACATCAAGACCGGAGCACTAACTTCACACACAGATACGCTAATGTCGCTGCCGAAGCTCCTGCCGGCGATTCAGGAAAGATCCCCTCTCCACCAGAAGTTGAAACCACATCCAACCCAAAGGGCAGTGTTGCCATCGAAAAGGACCTGGAAAAGGCTAAGGATACTGCTTTAGGTGGCAAGGCCCACATTGAGCAAAAAGTCAAAGACGTCAAGAAGGACCTTCCAAAATTGGGCGAAGACATCAAGAAGGCCAAGAAAGAAGCTACTGACAAGTTAAAGAAGGAGTATGACGAAAACAAGGGCCCAGTCATAAATTTCTTAAAGGCCATTCGTACTAAGCTCTCCGAAGCCACCAGCTATGTGATCAACACCAGTTTTTCTGCGGGTGCCACTGCTAAAGAAGAGTTGAAGAACCCTGTTGTTGCTACACAAACCGTTGTTGGTATAGGTGCTGTTGCTGGCCTAATCGCCGGAATCCAAGAACGTTCCAGAATCTTTGGCAACAAGACTGATGGCGAAATCACCGCTATATTGGCTGCCCTAGTTGGTTTAGTAGCTTTAGACGGGTACGTTTTCAAGACCTTATACCCTAAGTACGATAAGAAACCCCTAAAATGAGGATCAGGAAGATAATCCTTAACACTGATGTCATTAACGCTTTTTATAGTTTACAACATGTTATTATATGATTATTCAGAATAAACTAGTACTAATGTTGTTTTCTTTGTATCATTATCATCGTATTGTGGGGGGTTTCACCATCGTTTGACTGGCACTTCTTATCAGGAACTCAGCCATAGTTAATTTTCGTGCTTGCCACAAAAAGTGACACATACAGCCCTAGCTCTTAATCACGTGATCTGATATAGTATTTTCAGAGAATTCTGACAAGCCCTACCTCTAACATCCAAACACCACTCTCCTGACTCTGACATTTTTTCTTAATTCGCGGTAAAAATTCTCTTTGGGTTAAAAATGAAAAATTTCTAAAGGCTCTCACCACCATCACATCGAAGAATCTCCATATAGTCTAACGTCGATTGAAAGTTACCACAATCAACTTTCCACGAACAATCCCGACGATATAAATTAATAGTTAGAAATGTCTGCTCCAGAAGCTCCAAAGAGAGGTGGTTTCGGTGGCCGTAGAGGTGGCCGTCAAGGTGGTAAGAGAGGTGGTAGAAGAGATGCTGAAGAAAAAGGTTGGGTTCCAGTTACCAAGTTAGGTAGATTAGTGAAAGCCGGTAAGATCACCACCATCGAAGAAGTTTTCTTACACTCTTTACCAGTCAAGGAATTCCAAATCATTGACCAATTATTACCAGAATTGAAGGATGAAGTCATGAAGATCAAGCCAGTTCAAAAGCAAACCAGAGCCGGTCAAAGAACCAGATTCAAAGCCGTTGTTGTCATTGGTGACTCTAACGGTCACGTTGGTCTAGGTATCAAAACCGCTAAGGAAGTTGCTACCGCCATCAGAGCTGCTATCATCATTGCCAAATTATCCATCATTCCAATCAGAAGAGGTTACTGGGGTACCAACTTGGGTGCTCCACACACCGTTTCTGGTAAGACCACTGGTAAATCTGGTTCTGTTTCCGTCAGATTAATCCCAGCTCCAAGAGGTAAAGGTATTGTTGCTTCTCCAGCTGTCAAGAAATTATTGCAATTAGCTGGTGTTGAAGATTGTTACACTACTTCTTCCGGTTCCACCAGAACTTTAGAAAACACCGTTAAGGCTGCCTTCGTTGCTATTGCTAACACTTACGGTTTCTTGACTCCAAACTTATGGGCTCAACAAGCTTTACCAGCTTCTCCATTAGATGTCTACGCTGATGAAGCTCAAGTTACCAAGAAACAATACTAAATTGTTTAA
The DNA here is from genome assembly GCA_030582435.1 of Taiozyma onychis. NCBI lineage: Eukaryota > Fungi > Ascomycota > Saccharomycetes > Phaffomycetales > Wickerhamomycetaceae > Taiozyma > Taiozyma onychis. Next base: position 15,509 of record JAKTWU010000026.1, read on the forward strand.
TTAGTTTTATAACAATATAGTATCGCTTTAGCCTGGTCATTATGAATGTAGTTCGTGATCTCTACTTGTTATCGTTATTCGTAATGCCTAATTAATGTCTAGGTGCTATTGGTCTCCAAGTAACATCAGTAGGTACTACAAGCAATTAAACAGTAAGTTTTTAGACCAAAAGACTTGAGTCTAAACTTTGTTGATTAAATGAAACATTAAATTCAATGAAAATAGTAATAATATACAAGATTTTTTGTGGAGGGCAGAATCTATAACACAGTCATACTAGCAGTTAGCTACCAGCTTCTTGAGGTGGTGCATGCTCCTGAACTTCATCTTCAGGAACAGCAAATTGTCTTTCATTGGTCTTAGCGGTCCAAGTCAGGTTTTGCACAGGAGCAACGGAGGCCTTACCGTTTGGATGTTTGAACAGACATTTTGGATTTTTGCAGCCTTCACCAAAACGACAATCTTCATTGATTGGATGAGAAAAGATGCAATCAATTCTTGTACAGTTCTCACCTTCTCTGCACAGGGTAGCAGTCTTAGCATGACGGAATTTGCAATAACGATTTGTACAACTTTGTCCGAATTTACAAGCATCTAGTGATTTTTCAGGTTGACCTGCAGCTCCACCAGCCTTGGAGAAAGCCTTGACCTTGGAAGCAGAAGAGTGAGCCTTTGGACATTGGGCATTTGAGCATGATAGGTTTTCGGGACACCATTCGATGGTGGTAACCTTAGCATCTTCATTAGCAGGTGTAGGATGACCAAATGGACATTTTTGGTTGGAACATTGAGAACCAAATTTACATAGGGCAATACCAGTGTTCTGTTGGACAAATTGATTGACCAGTTTTTCTTGTTTCTGTGCCTTGTATTCTTCTCTGTTTTTGGCCAATTGGGCAATCAGTTCATCATCTTCGCCAGGATGTAGATAACAACAAGTACCTGGGGCATTTGAACAGTTTGGGAATTGGAAGCAAGGCTTGGTAGGGTGGGCATACATGCACGGTCTGCTTGGACAGTTAGGGAAGTTACGACAACGAGTCTTCTTCTTGATTTGGCCAGAACCGTTGTCATTAGTCAAGTTCAAAGCTTTTTGGAACGCTTCTTGGTTTCTAAAGGCAGAGTTTCTGTTGTTACCGTTAGGACCTCTCTTGTTGATACCACCGGAATTAGGTCTCCCTATGCGTGATGCTAGAGCAGCGGGTTTTGTTGGGATGGATCTTGCCAGTGGCGTGTGAGCTGAGAAATCGCTGGATTGTGTCTGTACTTGCTCTTGTTGAAACTCAATAGGCTGTTGATGTTGTTCTGTGGATTGTGATTGGAGAAGCTGCTGCTCTGCTTCATACTGTGTCACAGCTTCGAACGTGTTCTGGATGATGGATTCTAGGCCTTCACTACTGACCAAATCTTTGACTTCGTTGTATGTCTCTTCAGCAGTTCTGCCATTCGATACCAATAAAACGATGTATTCTGAGATCTCCTGAGGATCGTCGCTGAAGTCACGCAGCCCCTGGAACTTTCTGACAATGAAGTTCGTTAGTTCTGTCTTCAGTGCGTCTGTTAGCGGCATTTTTGCGGGGAGTTGATGGGCCTCTTTGTCTCTTGTGTGTGTGTGTTTTAGTTTGATCTGGAATTTTTCGTGATTATAATTTTTTTTGCCCTCTGACAAGAGCCTGGTAGGCCCAACACTGATAACTGGAATAAACAGTTACACACACTTAAAAGAAGAGATAAATCACTGAAAACTCTTGAAATTTCCCACAAGGAAACGCAAGGAAACACAGGCAGAACTTGACACTTGAACGCCACAAAGGCTGCGAGCAACTGCAAACAAATTCCTCCTGTAAATGTCCCTCTCCAAGGGAAACCTACACATCAAGAACAGCATCTCTGGGGAAAACCGGACCCTTGTTGAGTCTGACAATGTCCTGCGAAACTACCACAGTTTCATGTCCGATAGCAGTGGAGAGCAGCCGTTGACTATTCAGAATGTCGCGAAGGGTATCCATGGCCGCATGATTAGAATCGGGTCCTTTATTCTGGCAGAAACCGGTGAAAGGAGAGCCAGAGCCTCAAATGACACTTCAATAGACGATTTGGAGAGACAACCTCTACTCAGTGGCCACCTCAATCAAGATAGGAGACCTTCAATTAGACAGAGAATTAGGAAGGGCTACCAACGTACCGTTAATTGGTTCTATGACAACAACCTTCAGTTTGTTTTGAAGTGCTCTTTTGCTTACGCTTTCGCTTCTTTGGCTGTTTACAACCAATACTTTTCCTCGTTCCTAGGTAAGAGTGACTCCAAACATGCTGTTGCCACTGTTGCTGTCTATTTCCATCCTTCAAGAACGTTCGGGTCCATGCATCAAAGTATCATCTTTGCGTTTGGTGCCATTGTGTACAGCTTTGGTGTATCAATTCTGTCAACGGCCATTGCAAGTTCATTATACTCAGCTGGATATGAGATCTTGGGGATTTTAACCAACTTGACCTTCTTCTCAGCCTCTTTGGGATGCGTTTCTTATATGAAACAGAAAATGAGCCATCCTACTTTCAACGTTGCGTGCTCACTGGCTGCAATTTCATTAGTTTCTGCTATTGTGAAAGAAGGCTCACAGGATCCAGATAATATCCCATTTTTGAGGTTCTATTTCTTATTGAAGATTGTTTGTTCAGGTTGTTTGATATCCATCTTGTGCTGTTATTTGTTGGTCCCAACTTCTGCTGTTAAAATATTGAAGAAAGAGTTGAATAACAGTTGTACTTTGATGTCGCAATACTTATTGCAGATTGAAAAGGCTTTCATCAATGGGAATAACATCAACGCTGATGCTGCCATAACGGCCTTGAACCAAAAAATCAAGTCAAACTCTACATCATTGACCAAACTTTTGGACGAAGCCAAGTATGAGTTATACTTAATTGGGAAGGAGAAGGAATACGAGGTGTTCAGCAGACTAGTTAAATCAGCCAAGTTTATGGAATCTCAGCTAGGTGGGTTAAAAGGTTCAGCTGAGATGCAATGGTCTACTATGCATGCTGACCAACAATTAAAGACCAACACTAATACCAGCACATGTGCGAGATCCATCAGGACGATTGATTCAGACCAGGATGATTTTGACAATTCACGTTATTTGACGATTTCAGAGTCAACGGTGACCTTGGATGATGATATCACGGCTTTAGACTCCTCGCAGTTATTTGATATTTTCATTCATTACTTAGGTCCATCTTTGAAATCATTTTGTTATACTATTAGAGGTGTTCTTGATGGTATGCCATTCGAAGAAGTCAACGAATACCCAACTAGGGAAACGTATCATTACAGTGAAAGCTTGAGATTAGCATCTGATTTGTTTAAAAGGAAGTATGCAAAGGCCATGGCGAAATTGTACGAGCAAAATATCTTCAAAAAGGAAACACCATTGGAGACTAAGATTGATGAAGAAGAGGTCGCTGCAAGTTGTGGAAACTTTGCATCCATATTGGCTGAGTACTCAAAGGAATTGGATAATTTCATTCAATTGCTAGCTGAATATTCTGAGGTCATTGAGGATAATCCAAAGTCATGGAACTTTTTGGTTAATTGGTCAAGCTCCCCAACAGTGAGCAAAGATAAGTTCCCAGATCTAGACTATGCCATTCAGCAATTCAACATAACATTACAAAAGAGAACTGACTCCACTGATCAGGAAGACACTCTTGGCTATAAAATATGGGAGTTTGTTAGTTTTTTTAGAAAAGTTGAGGTCCAGTTTGGTATCAGAGTTGGCCTCGGTGCGTTTGTGTTAGCATCATTAGCTTACTTCCCAGGAACCAAAGAAGCGTTTATGGAATGGAGAGGGGAATGGGTGCTCGTCACTTATGGTATCGTCATGAACAAATCCTTAGGTGGGACAACCATGACCATGAATTGGAGATTTTTGGGTACATTCTTAGGTGCATTTATGGCTTTTCTGCTGTGGACACTTTTTGATGCCAATGTCTATGTGATGTTCTTTGGTGGTTGGGTCATCTCATTGTTCTCATTTAACATTATATTGAACTGGAAGGATGTCAATGCCTATGGTCGTTTCATCTTGTTGACTTATAATATCACTGCGTTGTATTCTTACAACATCAAAAAGAGCGAAGACTTGGAACTCGGTGATGATACAGATCCTATCATTCGAGATATTGCCATTCATAGATTTCTTGGAATCGCCCTTGGTGTTCTTTGGGCCTTATTCATGACCGTTACCTTCTTACCTATGACAGCTAGACGTCGTTTGAAGAAAGGGTTGTCTATCTTATGGCTAAGACTCGGTGTAGTTTGGAACACTGATCCTTTGGAAGTCAGGGATAACGTTTTGGTGGGCCTTGCTGATCCAAGTGGTATTAATTCTATCATGAGAGAGCTGGAAGTGCTATTGAAACAAGCACCAAAGGAAACAAGATTGAAGGGTAAATTCAGAGAAGACATCTATAACAAGTTGGTCAAGTCCACCGAGAAGATTATTGATGCCTTCCAGAACATTAATACAATGATCTCTGTTGACCCAACCTTGTCCGAGAACGAATCCCTGGTGTTGAATTACACCAAACAAGAACGTGACGAGTTGACAAACAGAATCTTCTTGATCTTTTACATGATATCATCTTCATTGACTTTGGGTATCCCATTACCTAGCAAACCTGCATCTACTGACCATTCAAGAGATCGAATCATGGTAAAGCTTGGTAACATCAGGTCTGAAAAATTGTTGAACGACGAGGATTACGTCCTTCTTTATTCATATGTCCTGGTGAGTAATGTCATCACCAATGAACTGAACAAGATCATCGAATTATTAGGGGACTTGTATGGTCTAGTTGACGAGGAAACGTTTGAACTATAGTTAAAGGGTTTGCATTCTTTTCATTAAAATATTCATTATAAGGCTGAGAAGTATTCATCTGTAATTCTGATAAAGTTCTGGTTCGTTATCTTGTCACCAGGCTTGAAATCGACAGGGGACAATGCGTTCTTGACAACGTTCTCCACGTATATATTGGCGTATATGTCTCTCAGCACGTTCTGGAGGTGTTGTGTCTTTAGATCACTCAGTATGCAGAATCTTAAACGAGAGGCAGTCTCGTAGAAATGAGCCCTGTATTTGGCGGTGGCGAAGGAGTTGAGCGTGTTTTCTTCGTCTTCATCGTTCCCGAGATCTCTGGCAATGTTTCTGAGGGAAAAGAGAGCACCGAACAGCAGCTTGGCCGTGTCTTCGTTGTGTTTGGAGTTGATGCTTCCGCCTTGGGTGGAATCCTGTGGGGACAGAACCTGTGTCCATTCTCTGTTGAAAATGCAGTTGCCTGGGCCGGTGTTAGTGGTGGTGGTCGGGTGTGTCAGCGGCAGCGGATCACTCACAGTGTCTGTCAAAGATCCAAAAGGAGTAAATTGTCATGTTCAATTGATTGTTCTGAATTTGTACTGGTGCGATTTCTTTGTTAGTGTTTTTCTCAGTTTTTTCATTCAGAAGTATCAACAAAGATAAAGAGGCGCTTACAAAGCCACGGTGCCGTCACAAAAGGCTTCAGAAGACAGCCAGAAGGACGGAATCAGTAAAATTCTCAGAAGACATGGCAGAGAGTGGCGCATTGCCACCAAAAGAGGGAAAGTCCGAGGAAAAAGGGGCAAAAACTGGTGATGAGATCAACTGGACTTTGATATCGGTGATAGTGGTGGTTCTTGTTATTTGGTCATTGAAACTGCTCGCATTCTTGGTTCTAGTAACATTGTTGCTCCTCTTGGTACTTTGCACCTGTGCTTACTTTGTGAGAATACCCAGAGACGAAGCCAGCTCTGCTAGAACCCGGTTTCCTCGATTTGCGTTCACTAAGTCTTTGGAATGGGCTAAAGAAGTGGATCGATTGCAACAGCTGGAAGTATACACTGCCAGAGAAGGAACCAGCTTCAGCCCAGGTATTGATCAGATTGTGGATTTGGTGGTCCGTGACTTTGTCTCCTCCTGGTTCAAATCTATCTCTTCAAGCGCTGCATTCACTAATGAGTTGAAATGTCAACTGAATGATGCATTCCGTATACTGGAAGACAGGATCTCAAACATAGATACTTCCAAGTTGATTGTGATCGATATCGTCCCACTACTCACCAAACACTTTTCAAACTTTGTGGTTGCTGAGGCGACTGTCATTGGTGAGAACAATATCAGCAGTTCATTAGATTTGGACCTAAAGATCTCCAAGGAGTATAATACCATTTCCAAAACACACAAACTCGTTGAGTTGAAGAATGTTGATCTTGAACCCATGACGAAGAATTACTCAAGAGATAGGGTGATTAAGTTCATCAAATATCTACTCCCTAAAGAAGAGCTGAGCTCACCAGTGGTTGCAACGTTAGTTCGAGAGCTATTGTCGAATGTTGTGCTATTCCCTGTCTTGAGACTTCTAACAGATCCAGACTTTTGGAACCAAATCATTGTGAATTTTGCCTCAAGGGTGTTGAAAGACAGAGATCAGGTCAGAGAATTGAGGAACTACTTGGACAAGCAATATGAAAATCCAAACGCGCAACACAAACCTTCATCTTCAGTTTCAACTTCCACCAAGATCCACGTTGCCGAGAAGAAGATCACACCACAGATGAAGCAGTCGGAATTTGAGAACTATATCAAGCAGATTGAGAAATCCAAGTCATTGCCAACTTTGAAGCAACTGAGATATTTTATCGCTGTTCAGATAAGTCGTACAAAGAAGATCAATTCCAAGTCAGACAAATTCTTCAAATATTGCAAAAGACTAGACCTTGCTAAGAGTTCTACTGATAAAAGAATCACACAACTGTCACCTTCTGATGCTCAAGGTGCAGATAGCAAGAGAAATTCTGTGATTTTATCGAATGACGACCTCGAAGGCTTTATCACTACACTCTCTTTATCCCAGATCTTGAGTAACCCAGCTGCCTTGTCATTCTTTATGGAATTTATGGAACAAAGATCTAGAATCGTTTTGCTACAGTTCTGGTTAACTGTTAATGGTATTAAAGATCCCTTAGAAGACCCTCAAAATCCTGATTATGAAGAAGAATTAGCATCTTCGACTGATCTGAGTGGAGCAGGTGACATTAAACAGATTTTCGATGGTTATTTTGATAACAAACTGCTAAGAATCAGGGCTGATGTCTATGATGAAGTCAAAGAGTTTGCTACTGGCGATAAGAGAAGCATTGAAGCGTATTTGAGAGCGAGAAAGTCGATCCTTTTATTACAACTTGCAGTGTTCAGAAGTATGGAAGACCGTGATTTATCTGATTTCAAAAACTCTGATTTATTCTTGAAACTATTAGCTAGTGAGACATTTGAAGAGTCATTAATCAGCCAAGTTGATGTCCTACAAGATTATAGTGACAACGATGAATCTCAAGATGACGATGAAGAAGAAGAATTTAGCCCAGATGGCTCGTTGTCAGAAATTGAGAATCAACTTTCCAAGATCTTGACCGAAGGTGAAGGCTTTAAGATCCCATCTGAGAAACCATCATGTGACCCCTTAAAATCGGTCTCTAGCACAGATCAGCTAAAGAGTGAAATCTTTGGTAATTCTGAACATGGGTTCCTTGAAGAGAAGCCGCTATTTGAAGACAGTGATGATGAGTTTGGATCTGAGATTGCTGCTGAAGTTGATGAACTGAAAGTTGACAACGATTTCTTCGCAGTGTCCCGTGATGCCTTCAATCTGAAAGAAGAGATCACTAAACTAGACCAAGACATTGAGAAGCTGACCAAGCAGAGTTCCATCCTAGATCCATTGATCTTGAAAGCTGAATTGACAGATAATATAAGCGAGTTGAGGTTATTGAGAAAATCTAAGTCAAGTTTCCAAAGAGAGATTGAGAGAAATGAACTATTGAGACAACAACTAATTGTTCAAGACAATGAAAACAGTTTGTTCGGTAAAACTTCAATTTCCATCAACACCTGGGTTAAGGGCCATTCCGAGCCCAAAGATTTCATCGTATATGTCATTGAAGTAACAAAGAGTTCAACTCACGAAGGTAAAGAAGCCACCAGCTGGGCTGTTGGCAGAAGATTTAGTCAGTTCTACAAATTAAATGAAATCTTGAAGAAGGATATCCCAGAAGTTAACGGGATCAGCTTTCCAAAGAAGAGGATCGTTTTAAAGTTTCAACAGAAGTCATTGATTGATGAGAGAAGAATTCAACTTGAGGAATTCCTCAGCAGGTTGTTGGAGATTCCAAAAGTTTGTCAACACAAAGAGTTTCGAAAGTTTCTAACAGTGGATGACTACAAAGTTTCCGCTGTGTATAAGGCACAAACCTCCAGCATTCCCAAATTTGAGATTAAAGACGCTGCTAAGAGCTTTTACAATGGCATTTATTCTGGTATCGACTTGTTATCTTACAAGAGTTCAAGCACAGATGATTTGAAGACATTTTCTAAAGAAGCTCAATCCCAGCCTGACTCTGAAAATGTTGAAGATATGAGAAAAGAGCTGGAGAACTTCGACTACCAGCCACCAAGAGGCTCAGACTCTAAATCGTTTGTGAAACCTGTGACTGAGTTATTCATGGCGGTGTTCCCATTTAGCAAATCCAACAGTTGGCTAAGAGGTCGTGCCATCATTGTGGTCTTACAACAATTGTTTGGTAGTACCATTGAGAAATACATCAAAGCCCAGATTGGGAATTTTACCACTGAAGATCGAGTCATTGAATTGATATCAACATTGGAAGGTACCCTATGGCCAGACGGAAAGTTCATGGAGTCCAGTATTCCTCGAACACCTAAGGAAAAGATAAAGACCAAACAGGAATCCAAGATCCTCTTGGAAACACTCTTGGTTGACACATGCTCCAGGATTGTGGGCAAGACAAGTTCAAAGGTCGCAAGCAACAGACTTCATGCAATGCTACAAAATGAAATTTTGAACAACAGTCTAATCTATGATGTGCTTGACCTTTTATTAGAGGCGATTTTCCCGGAATTGAAGGGACAGTTATAACGATGCAGAATTTTTATGATGATAGTAATTGATGATTAATGCAATGATTTTAATGACCCTGGTGGTTCTCTAGTCAATTAAGAGGTCATTTAGCTTAAGACCATCGTTTCTTCTCTCATAGCGAATATCGTCAATGATCTGGTCGTAGGTTGAGTTCATCATCTTTAGCCTCTTTACCCACTGAAAGTTCTGTGGGGCTGCCTCCAAATCCTCCGATTCCACTGATTCTTCTAGCTCTTCTGATTCGGCCCCAGAATTATAGTCAGATTCTTTGCTCAATCGTTCATTGTAACTGGCGAGATAAGTCTGGGCACTGGTGACAAAGATGTACTTCATATGACCCAAGAATACCCTATTTCTGACGTCAGCCTGGGCGAGCACCGATCTCCAATCGAATAATGGGATACGTCTTTGAATTTTGTTCGGGAAGCTTTGCGTGAGTGTATCCAATTTCTCCACAATACGCTGATGGACCCATTCTGGAGTTTGCAAGTGATCAATAGACAGGAAGGTGTGATACGTTGGGTTTGGGTTGGTTCGTATTTTTTCCACAATCTTTCTTTTGAATAGAGCGTCGATCTCAAGTTTCAGCTCATCAGCGGGGTTCGCCAGTTTTCTGTTCTTCTTCAGTTGTTTCCTTCTTTGTGTCTCTGTCATATACATCTGGAATAATTTCTGTGGCTTTTGGTCTTGTTGGTCAGAGTCAGCTTCAGCTTCAGATTCAGTATCACCTTCATCCAGATCAGTCAGCTCCATCACTTCTTCGTCAGCTTCCTCCTGCAGCACCTCATCAGGAACCGTTTCAGCACTCAGATATTCACGCTTGACGGCAGGCACGGGCGCAACAGGGTTTCTCTTAAGCTTAGGTTTTGGGATGTTGATATCCTTCTGGTTCAACTCATGAAGGTCCTTCTGATCTGGGATCTCAGTATACAGCTGGCTGCCTCCTGGGATGGGGACTCTATCGGTGGACAAAGGCCAGGCAACGAACGACCTTGGGGGAAACTGGGGATGGATATGGTGTAGTAGGAAAGACGAGTATAAATGGATTCCCAAATCATTCTTCTGGTCATTATCGAGCTGCCGTATGATCCTTCTGGCCTCTCTGGCGTTCTCCTTCAGTCTGGTTTTGTTAGTGGGCTCTCTAAACACCAAATGCTCACCTTCAGGGCTCTCAGACATGTCAAATTGGTGGTGAAGAACGAAGAAAAACAGCCAGATCCCGAGTAGAATAGAGACTATATTGCTTAATGCCATAAATTTTACGTATGTGGTTAAGTTTCGCGAACTAGTTTGATGCTGTTCGAGACATCGATGATAATGAAAAAAAGTGGATGAAAAAAGCTCAATTCGGTATCAATTTTAGGGTAAATCAAACTTAAAAGACATTAAAGATGCCTGTTTTGGAAGAAGTTAGCGATGCCGAAGACATCGACAACATGGACATGGACTTGGCCGAGTTTGATCCCAATCTAAAGACTCCTTTTGCTCCAAAACTGGAAAAGACCATTGTCAGATCACAGGACAGCGAAGCACAGAGCCCTCCATTATTCCCTCCATCAGCAAAGTTTGAAGACGAAGGTGATTTCACTGAAGAGTTCACCAATGTCAAGAAGTTCTCAGAAGAAGAAGCTGAACAACTGAAGAAGCTACAGCTTATATATCCTTGTTATTTTGACAAGAACAGATCACACAAGGAAGGTAGAAGAGTTTCGAAGGAATTGGCAGTGGAAAACCCATTAGCCCATGAAATTGCTGAAGCTTGTTCCCAACTATTACTCACTGCTGTTTATGAGCCAGAAAAGACCCATCCTCAAGATTTTGGCAATCCCGGCCGTGTTAGAGTGCTATTGAAAGTGGAAGGTAAACCAAGCTCAGTGCTATTCGAAAGCAAACGTGCTCTATTCAACCAAATCGCCAAAAAATTGAAGGCTAACCCAACCACATTGAAGTCTTTAGACTCATTACCAAAACCACGAGACATGAATGGCTTTGAAGCCAAAGAACTACCAAGAGTCCAAGGTTTCAAGATGAACACAATTGTCCCACCATTCAGTAGATTCACATTAGGCCATCCAATGACAAAGAGTATATATGAGGAAAGACCACCTGAAGTGACGCCAGCAGAGCAACAAAAGACCCTTCCTAAGGCACCAAAGAACAAATACCTTCACGTTAGAAGATGATTACGTTAATTAATGACTTTTTTGTTTTAGTCATCGTTGATTATGTAGTTTGTAATATGTAGCTATGGGGAAAGAGGTCATCCAGGAAGCTACATACAGAGAGAGAAATACAAAAGAAGTGAGGAAAACAAAGATGAACAACCTATAAAGGCCCTTTATAATATTAGACCTAGCATCTCAGATGTTAGCAGGAGCAAATTCTTGACGGTATTCCAAGATTCTTGTTCTGTCCTCGTCAGAGATACGACCGGACAAGAAGTTAATGATATCAGTCAAGCTGACAATAGATAGCACTGGGATCCCATATTTGGCGGCGACGACTTGAGTGGCTGATTGTTGGGAATCAACGGTTCTCTCTTGTCTATCTAATGCAATGATGGTACCAACAACTTTACCCTTTTCAGTAGCAATGATTTCAAAAGCCTCATTGATGGCAGTACCGGCAGTCATGACATCGTCGATGATCAGGATTCTCTTACCCTCAAGGGCTGAACCGACGATGAATCCACCCTCACCGTGATCTTTCTTCTCCTTTCTGTTGAAGGCATAGGCAACCTTTTCGTATTTGGAACCACCGATCTCAGCTAATTTTGCGGCAGTAATGGCAGCCAATGGGATACCCTTGTAGGCAGGACCAAAGATGACGTCGAACTCTAGGCCAGAGGAGATGATGGCAGTGGCATAGGAGGAAGCAAGGTTAGACAACAGCTTCCCAGTGGAGAAAAGCCCCAAGTTAAAGAAGTAAGGGGAGATACGACCGGATTTCAACGTGAATTGACCGAAGCGCAAGGCTTTGGACTCGACAGCCAAGTCCAGGAAGTTCTTCTGGTAGTCTTGCATCCTCACAACGAGCCTTTTCTCTGTTCTTTGGTTTTGTTTGGTTGTTTCTACGGATTTTCATGAAAAAATTTGTTTTTGTTTCTCTCTATTAGGGATTGGAAGCCGATGAGACGAGGGAAATGTGCTGATTTGCAGGTGTTGAGAGGATTTTTGGCCATTGCAGCGTGAGTAATTCGTTATAAACCATGTTGTTTACCCCCAGTTACTCTCCACACCGATGATGGTACCCGTAAGGCATCTCAAGAGCTCGTATTTCAGTGTTCTCTTATCACCTAGAAAACTGTCACGTGACTAATGTTTTATGGTAGGCAACATAAGCAGGAAGCCCATTAGACTTTGATTGTAAACGGTGATTGAGTAGTGATAACTGCATGGAATGGCCGCTTTAGTGCACTTTCCCTAGTCATTAAATGTTATGTTAATCGTGTGTGTACTTTCTAAACTCATTCAAATAGCTTTCGGAGTTTGGACAACCTTGATAGAGTCTCATCCACAGTTTTTGCATTGTGATTACGTGGAAGATCTTCATGATCATCACCATCATCAGCAGCACCATCACCATCTTCTTCATTCTTCTCCTCTTTATTGTATTGTGTTGGGAAAGAAGGATTCGCAGCGCTTTCAAAATTGGCAACGGCTGCTTTGATGATCTGTAGAAGAACTTTATAACCTTCGATAACATTAGACCATGAATGATGTTCATCTAGCAGATCGACTCTATCATCTTTCACAATTATCCTTCTTGCATCACTCTTTGACCTCAGGATTGTCACTGAATTTGTGGTTTCGGCCCTTTCCCAGCCAAACAATGCCAACTGTAATGAAGTTTCGTTGATTTCAAAGTGTTTGGAGGCCAGGTATTTCTTGACAACGTCCATTTCATCTGCTGTAAGTAGTCGAACGAGATTTATATCAGTAGCATTAGAATTCTTTGAGTATGAACTATCAAATTCAGCCAATTCATTGTCCAGATTTGTGAAACTGATCTCATAGACACTCTTCGGAGTATGTTGTTTCCTCCATGGACAATTCCCATCGTGATCATCCTCCAGTTTATTCAAAAAGACCTTCTCTAGCTTGTCATTCAACTCATCATCCTCAGTGAACTTCAATTTGAATCTACCATAACAGGCATCGCAATATAATTCAGCATCCTTGCTGTACTTCCAACCTCTCAATGACATCTCTACTGCGTTCAATCGCACACTTGTAAGATGTGGATCTGTACAAGATTGAAAAGTGGCAATCCTATCGTATAGAGCATCTCGGCTGAAGGGCTGGTACGACGTTAGAGTGATTTCCTTTGGGTCTGACCGTACTCTACGCTTGTTGATATCTTGGAAGTACTTGATCACTTTGTTCGTGGATTTGCTTCTTTTAGTAATTTTATGGGACAGGATAGGCGTCTTTTTGGAAGAAGTATCATTCCTGAGAAGTTCCAGTGAGTTGAGGACTTTTGCAGCTTTAAACTCGTCCATTTCGGGCGGCGTTGTGGTAGTCTGTGCTTCTGATGTGTTAATAGTCGAGGTTTTAAAACTGTTCGGTTAAAAATTCATAGGTAAATAAACTACGACACAAGATCACATACGAAGATTAATTTACATTCTCTAAACAATTCATAAGCATGAAAATTACTCAACAACTTCTTCTGTTTCTTCCAGAATTTGCTCCTTGATCTCTTCAACTGTTTCTTCTTCACTGGCTGGAGATTCGGATTCGTCCTTGATACCATAGGCATCCTTATTGGACAAGATCGTGCTTCTCCAGGAGCTCCATTCTTCCAATAGATGACGACGGTTCAAGATCAGTTCTCTGGCAGCGGTGGATTCCTCCATGGCGTCTTGTTCGTCGAATTGGGCTGAGTATTCTCTCAAGTTCTTTCTCACCTTCTTTCTGTCACCACCGGTCAATAGTGACTCCGGTCTTGGTCTCCAGACAAAGGCCTTGAAGTCATCTAGTAGCTCTTCTCTTAACAGATTACCAGCAAAGTCAAATAACTTGTAACCGTTTTCGATCTTGTGTCTCCAGATTGAGGACCAAGCAGCAACAAATCTGCCAGATGGGTCCCATTCTATATCGGTCAAACCACCATAGGATTCTGTACCTAGTAGTTTAACATGAGCATTGACTTCTTCAGATTCAGACTCCTTCTTTTCACCAGAGTAGTCCAAATCGAAGAATTCAATACCACCTTGTGAAATGGAACCACCAATTGTGGAACAGGTGACAAATCTACCCTTTGGTGAGAAATTGATTGTGTTGGAGAATTTCTTGTCAATGACTTTGAAACCTAACCACTTCTTTAGAGTAGCAGCAGTCTTCTTTTCTGGAGCGTAGAAAGTAATGGCGTTTCTGGCAATAGCTGGGTTGGCACCAGCGACTTCAGGTCTTGAAATAGTAACGAATCTGTCGCCTTTTGGTTCCCATTGGAAGTTTATCACACGGTCCTTCAACTCAATCTTTTCAACTGGGATGTCCTTTTCCAATAGCTTGAAGAATTCCAAATTAGTGAATAAGGTCTTTCTAGATTTAGTGTGACGATCAACTTTAACTGCCAAGTATTCAGCACTATCTTGCCAGTGCAATTTAACATCAGAGACTTGGAACAAGTTGATGGTTCTTAGAACTTGTTTCGTAGCAACGTTCAAGACGGTGACTCTAGCTGTTTGGTTACTGGTTTCTGGGGTCCAGTAGGCCAGTACATAAGTTTCTGGGTCATTTTTCTTAAAGCCGGCTAGTTGGACACCAGCTGGGGCAAATTCAAAATCAACAATGTCATCAATCTTGACAGGTTTCTTGTCAGTTAGGGCGAATTCTTGAGTGGTATCGTAAATGGCCAAAGCATTAGGACCGATTCTAGCGACGTATTTGTCATCGTGAGACCATTTCAGTAATGGCCAGATCATTTCTTTTCTACCTTCTAAGTTTGGTGGTAGAGCGAAAGTGCGCACTGGCAAACCAGTAGCGATATCCCAAACAACCAACTTGTGGCCTTCGGATTCTGGACCGAATGGGAAAGTGGCTCTCTTTGGGTGGTCTTCTGGTGGCAGAATAATTGGATCTGGTGATAATGTGACCAAGTATTTTTCTGATGGGGAGAAATCGATCAATCTAACATTTGGATGGGAGAATCTCTTCAAGTTTTTAAATTCTTTACCACCCCAGGCTTGAACACCTTGTGGATGGACAGAGAACACGTATGAACCCTTTGGAGAGAACTTGATAAAGCCCTCGGTCCATTTGTTTCTTGGTTCGACGGCTAGTTCTGGGTTGTCCTTCTTCTTGTTCCAGAAAACACCAACGGTATCACCTTTGTGTAAGATAAACTGATCACGACCAGCTTCATCTTGTAACCAGGACTTCAAGTAGTCAGTTTCTTGGAATGGTGGCAATTGTGGCTCTTGGAAATCATCAGTGATCTTACCTGAAGCAGCATACTTTTCAATGTCTGATAATTTGTTTAGAAACAAACGATGCTTAACATCCAACTTCTTACCGTTCAATTGTTTGATGGCCTTGTCAGCGGCTTGAGGAGTTTCGTACTCGATGAAGCCAAAACCTCTGGTCTTACCTTCTTCTAAAGGCATGTAGAAGTTAGTAACCTTACCAGCAGCACTTAAAAACTTGGTTAGGACTTTGGTCAAGATCGGAACCTTTGATTCTGGAGCGATTGGGGCACCATCCAGCACGACGTATTTGTCAAACAGGGATTCTTCTGGGACCGCGTATTGTTCTTCCAAGTCTCTGAAATCAACGTCGGACACGTCAATCGACTCTAAAGTTGGCTTTTCCATCTTGTATAGGCGTATTTTATAGAGTTTCCACTGAGACCTTCACAGTCGTCGCTCTTAATGAAAATTTGGAAAATTTTGTTTGATGAAAAGTTTACGTGCCCTGACCGGATAGTTTAAATCACGTGCAAGTCAGGTGATCAATCACCTGACTGTCGCGAACGCGAATCGAGTTTTTTGTTGTATGGCCCAAAGTAGAAAGTCTCAAGATACGTCAGTTTCAGAACAGATCCAACTCTGGAAAGGGGCGTTGAGAGTGTCTTGTAAAAGTGGCTACGTCGGCTATTGATAAAGTGATACACTGGATTAGATCACGCGGTTTTTTTTTGACCAGAAAGTACCAGTGGAAACCGGTCAATTAAGAGCATTTGTACTGGATACACATCAAGTCCCACATACTAAAAAGGGTCTCAGATCAGCAAGAAACTTCTGAACAATGGCGGCTGACCTTACTGAGCACGAAATAGAGCAGAAGCTAGATAGGATGAATGGTCTGCAGATTGGCGATTGTACCGAGCTGAAAATTGGCTCTGAAGACGACGGATCTTTTGATGATGATGATGATCATGATGATGATAATGAGAATGAGTTCCTACACTCCAGTACATTTCTTTCAAATTCACAGATAATAAGAACGTCCAATGTTAATAACCTAAAGAGTGAAGTCCCACCAAAGGCAATGTCAAGTCCCACCAGAAGGGAGAACACCGAAGAAGACAAAGAGAATAAGAGCCATTTCAAGCTATTCCTTCCTAAAGATCAATCTTTTGATCTGGTTAATTCAGATCATACAGAAAACTCAGAAGATTTGGAAGGCTCAGGTAATGATTCACAAGATGATGCACCACTGAAAAGCAGTGAAAGATCCATTTCCAGAAGTAGCACAAGGTCAAAAGCTAACAGGTTTATTGATATTGACAGCCATGCCTCTTCCCCTATGTTACCCAAGATCAACCCAGAGACAACGCCATGGAGAAAGCTGCGACCACGAAGTGAATTCTTAGACAGAGACGTGCTTTCGGGACAGAAGATCAGTACACCAGCTGAGCCAATGTCTACCAACTTTATGAAGTCCATCTTTGATTCCAATTCCACAGGCAGTGAATTTAACAAATCACCAGCTAGATCAATGTCTTTATTTGAACCTGTCTCATCATCAGGTGAGAATTCAAGCTCTACCACTGCCTCAAGCTCATATGAACTTGAGAACCTTCGCAAACAGATCACAAACTACAAGCTCCAGCAAAGACTGTTAAGTGAGTTTATCCGAAACATCTTGAAAGACTCCGGAAAAGGCCAAAACTTCAAGACTGAAATATTGCAAAGGCTAGAGAAAGAGAATGGAATCTTGATAGATCAGAGAGAATCTCTTCAGAATGAAATGAGGAATAGAGAAGTTAATGAACCACCATTACCAGCTGACTCTCTCAACAAGGTTGATGATGCCAAATACGAAGAGAAAGTTAAAGAAGCATTGGAGTTGAAGAACGATTTAATTACAACCAAAAACCTGAATGAGGAATTAAACTCCTATTTGGATGAACTGAAGGCCCAGATCAAAGACCAAGAACTCTCGTTGGATACCCAGTTTGCCAACACTAGGAGATGGGAAAAACTTGTGAACGAAATTTTGACAGCAACAGTTGATTTCTTAAGCTCTGATTCAGCAAAGGCTGTTGTACAAGCTAGAGATGAGTCACAGAGTCTTTACACCAAGTTGAAAGCGCTATCGTTTGCCTTGAATGAAATCTTACAGAAGTATGATCAGATTGCCACTAGCTTAGATTCGCTCCCATCGCAATCTCCAAAGATGCAAAGAATGTGGTCATCACAACAACCCGGCCATAATGGTATCCCTGAGAATGTCAAGATACAAATCCAGCAAAAGAGAGAAATTGCTAAACAACTCGAAGAGGATTTGAGAAACTTACTGATTGAGCGTGCTGATGAGTATGAGACCATCAAGGTTGAGTACAATTTGTTGTTAAAGAAGTATACGGAGAATTCCCAGTTTGTGGGGACTCTAAAGAAACTGCTGAACGAGAAGCGTGCTAAAATCAGTGAATTAAACGACAAGGTTGTTAACTTGGAATCTGAGTTAGAGGAGTTATCAGACCAACAGAAGGCTAATAGCAAGGAACAAGAAACTGAACTGTTAAAAAATAGATTGAACGTTGTTAAGCTGACTCACTCTAAAGAGGTTGAGAATCTAAAGTTCGAGATTGAAGAACTGAAGATTGAAGTCGAACGGCAGAAGGTCTCATCGGTCAACAAGAACCTCGAGATTGAACTAAAAAGAAAACAAAGAGAAATTTCTGACTTGCACATCGAGATCAAACATTTGAATGAAGAACTTGCAGCTCGTACAAGAGAGCTTGAGTCTCAAGACCATCTGAAACAGCTTCTGGACCAAACACAAGATAACTTCAATATCCTACAACAAGACTACAAACACTTGGAGCAAGCCCTTAGAGATACTCAGTCTGAACTAGATGCCAACGACAGAGACTATAAGACGAAGATGGATCATGCGGCTAAGGAATTAAGCCTGGCTGTTGCTAAACAAAGAATATTAGCATCGGAGAAACACAAAGCCACATTCTCACTAGAGGAAAGCAACAAGGAGAAGTCGAGATTGGCGATGAACAACAATACACTAAGTGAGAAAGTTGCCAAGTTGAGCTATCAAATCTCTTCTTTGAACGGTTATGAGATAGGTTTCAAGAGCTTATTTCAATTACAACTCTCTACTATCGAAGGTTTTCTCATTCAGTTCGAAAACGTGCTTGAACCATCATCATTATCACAGGCTCAAAGGAAGCTGCAGAAGCTGGTTGATGAGGAGCTTGATTTTGAACAAAGCTATTCCATCACGAGATCATTATTTGCTTACATTTCAAATGCTACATCATCTTTGATTGACGACTACGCGGTGCTAGCAAGAGGAGATGGTAACGATACAGAGGAAGTTAACCAGTTGAAGGATGAGATTGATAAGTTAACAGAAGAGTTAAAATGGTGCTATGATAATGGTAAATTTGATGGTGTTGAAGATAGCCCAAGAACCAAGTTGAGAATTAATGAGCTAGAAAAGCTGAGAAAGGCTGAAAGGGAAAGCAGAAAACAAGAGCATCATGCTTTTTCAACACAGATCAGGACTCTTGAACAAGAGAACAAAGATCTAAGGGAGAAATTGAAACGTTTGGGTAAATAATGTGATATAAAACCGACATGTGTTATAATTTTAATGAAATATGTTTACGAAATATCATACCATACGTGTAGGGTACTCTTAGCGTTCTGTAATGTACATTTAGGTCATACTCTTCATTTCGTCTCAGATAATATTAAACAAAGTAAACTATTCAGACATGTTTTCGTCTTCATCCTCATCTTCGTTCAATTTTTGCTCAGCGTATTCTTTGGCTTCTTCTAGTAGATCTTCTGGAACGAATTGATGTAGGCCGTTAGTTTCAGACTTAGAGACCCAACTAATTTCAATTTCGAAGTCCTTGTCTTTATTGTCTTCATGAGCAAGGTATATGATTCTAGCAGCTTCTTTGACAGCTTCTCTAGCGTCCAATGATTCCAATTCTAATTTTTCTAATTCATTCTTAGCGCTTTGTCTACCTTTACCAGTGGCAGCACCACGGTAGCCCCAGTATGTACCACTTGGGTCGATCATGTATAAATGGGCACCATCATCATCAACACCACCAATGATAGCACTAACACCGAATGGTCTGACAGAGTTGTAACAGGTATAGGCTTGCACATAGTTACCCAAACGATCTATTAGATAAGGAACAGTGATAGCTTCTTTGTACTGACTTCTATATGTGTCGTATTCATCACGACCTCTGCTAACTAAGTGGCGGCCATCTGGTAGAAGGCCTGAGTAAGCAGCACCGATATGGCGACCTATTGTCTGGATACGGTTCTTTTTGTTTGGCACTAATAACTTGGAGGTGATGATCTTTTCAGCTGCAAGAACAACACCGTCTTTGAATTTGATCCCAATGGTGGTCCCACCGTTTTCCACGGCTTTTGAAGCGTATTCGACCTGAAAGTTTCTACCATCTGGAGAAAACACTGAATTGGATAAATCGTAACCAGTACCGACTGAAGTCTGACAAATTGCGTGTTAGTAAAGAATTTTTGACCATTGAATAGCGAAACAGGGGTCAGTCAGTGTCAATTAACCCGAATATCCAGTTGGGAACTTACCATTTTGCCAGATAAGTCTTGTTTGCAGTGGAATTGATTGCGATCTGTGGGAATCTTTGTGTTGTTTCTGGTGATTTTTTGCCTCTCAAATTTGGGCTGAACTGAAAGAGGGATTTCCGAGGTCAGTCAGCCCTCGGAATATTACCGAGATGACATAAACTCTCACGGTTGTCGAACTGTTTTTAACGCTTTTCTGTGCATTTAAGACCATTGAAGATGTCCAAGGATACTATAAGAGTCGTTGTGTGTGGTGATGAAGGTAAGTGTAACTGGATTGAGCTATTGTGATCGCGCGTTAACTCCTTAAAAGGCGTGGGAAAGTCGAGTTTAGTAACAGCATTGGTCAAAGATACCTTTGTGCCAAACATCCAAGAGCTTCTGCCAGCTATCACGATACCCAGAGACTTCTCAAGCTCCCCGTACACGCCTAACTTCACGGTGTTAGTAGACACAGACCCTAGTGATATGGCCACTTTACATAAAGAAATTAGAAAGGCAGATGTCATTTGGCTGGTATACAGTGATCATTACACTTACGAGAGAATCTCACTGTATTGGATGAATGTCTTCAGATCCATGGGTGTCAACTTACCAATTGTGCTTTGCGCTAATAAGTCAGACCTGGCATCTACATTGGAATCAGAGAGGACCATAGCTGATGAATTCATCCCAATATTGAAAGACTTCAAAGAAGTGGAGACATGCATACGGTGTAGTGCAAAAAACAGATACAACATCAACCAAGCGTTCTACTTATGCCAAAGAGCTGTCACACATCCCATTGCTCCATTGTTCGATGCCAAAGAAGGTAATTTGAAGCCTGCAGCTGTTGATGCCCTTTCCAGAGTGTTCTTCCTTAGTGACAAAGACCAAGACGGATACTTGAATAGCGAAGAGCTGTTGGCTTTACAAACTAAATGCTTTGGCAGAAACATAGACATTAACGACATTTCAGATATCAAGGAGAACGTGAACAAGGAGAAACCAGGGACGTTTAGTGAACAAGGGTTGAATCTTGAAGGGTTCATCACTTTGAACAAGATCTTTGCTGCTAAAGGTAGACATGAGACCACATGGGGTATTCTAAGAACTTTTCACTACACAGATTCACTTTCTTTGAATGATAGTTTCCTGTTCCCAAAGTTTGACGTTCCTAAGGATTCAAGTGTTGAGCTTTCACCCATTGGGTATAGATTCTTCGTCGACCTGTTTTTGACATTCGACAAGGATAATGATGGTGGATTGAACGACTCTGAACTGGCATCTTTGTTTAAGACCACACCAGGTATACCTAGAGAATGGATAGACACGAACTTTCCCCAGACAACGGTTAGAAATGAACAAGGCCATGTCACTCTGCAAGGTTGGTTAGCCCAATGGAGTATGACCACATACTTAGACTTCAAGGCCACATTAGCATATTTGGCTTACCTGGGGTTTGAAAGTAATACGAAGAATGGCACAACAGCTTCGGCATTGAAAGCTACCAAACCAAGAAAAGAGAGAAAGAGAAACGGTAAGCCTTACAGAGTCAGCGTCACTGATAGAACTGTGTTCAATTGTTATCTATTGGGTGCCTCAGGGAGTGGTAAATCATCATTATCCGAAGTGTTCTTAGGTAGACAGTACAGTGATGTCTACAACCCAACTTTGAAACCAAGAATTGTGGTGAATAGTGTCGAGCATAAGAACGGTAAGCAGGCATATCTAATCATGGAAGAATTAGGTGAACTTGAACCAGCTATTTTGGAGAATGAGTCAAGATTGAATCAATGTGACGTGCTATGTATGACGTATGATAGCTCAGACCCTGACAGTTTCCACTATTTGGTGGAACTCTCAGAGAAGCATCCATTGATCTCCAAGATACCCACCATTATTGTTGCTTTAAAGGCTGATTTAGATAGGCAACAACAGAGGTTTGGCCTGCAGCCAGAAGAGTATACCCAGAGGCAGTTCCTTCCACCACCGTTACACGTCTCATCGACATGGCAGTCATCTTTGACTGAACTCTTTGTCCAGTTGGTCGAAGCAGCTCATAACCCTCAACTGAACACACCGGGCCTAGAGCCAGAATCTGATGACAACAACTTATCTAATGTTATTCTTGCCTCCACAACAGTTGGATTTGTCGGTATAGTGACCTTTTGGATCTGGAAAATGTCGTCTTCTAGGAACTAAACGTTCTTTATAAAAGTTTATCATATTTGTAGTGAACCATGATCTCTAAATGTTTCTCTTATGGATTCATTTTGAAGCTTCAAGAAAACAGATCAAAACCGCTCAGTAGACAGCCAATGATTTTTTGGACTAGGCAGAAATTTCTTGTCAATGCTGGCCAATGAAATGGTATATACCTCATTGTATTAGTGTATTAGCGTATTACTGTATTTGGTCCGAACAATAGGAAATTCAAAAATGGCACAAACTTGATGAAACTCTTGCTATTATACCAAATTCTAACCTACTGACAAGAGCTTATACAGGCAAATTGCAGTAGAATGGAAGAAACAGTAGGCAACGGGTACTCGCTGTTCATTGCCATCTCCATTTCCTCGCTGCTTTCACTATTTTATGTGGTGATCATCTATCTCAATGCTGACATTCACATTGATAGAAACCACCCAACAGTGGTGAGACAGAGGGTCTGGAAGATCACCGGGTTCACAATACTGACATTGGCTGTCTTGCCTTCTCTGCTGTCCAAGCTATCCGGTAAATCCATTGCGGAGATCTACTCTGAGTTAGGCTTCTTTGGTGGGTTGAGGTACAGCAATGAGCTTCACTTCGAAGTTGGCCATTTGAAATTAGTTATCAGAGACATTCTTCAAACATTAGCATTGGTATCCCTTCTGTATGTCGGCCCACTCACAGATAAACTGTTCTTTGAGGAAGGCCCTAACATCATTATTGAACTGTTTGAAGACCTAAAGACGATACATGGTGTTAGAGATCTAATTGTGGGACCAGTTACTGAAGAAATTATATATACAGCTGCCATCATTGTCACATTAAACCAGGCTCCAAATGCCACTAAGAGACTGCTACTGTTGTTGCCACCTGCTCTTTTCAGTTTTGCTCATTTCCACCACGCTTATCAATTATTTTTCAAGAAAACACCATGGAAGGTCATCGTCTTCTCCACTGTTTTCCAACTAGTTTACACTTTCCTCTTTGGAGTCTTTACAAACTTCATCTTTTTGAGAACAGACAACTTGTATGCCGTGATCCTGAGTCATTCATTCTGTAACTTCTTTGGTGTTCCAAAGTTCAATGTGAGCATAGCCAAATTCGCATACTGGAACTACATTTACTATGCTTTGTTAGTCCTAGGAATATGCTTGTTCCATGCCAACCTATTTGATCTATCCGAGAGTGCATTATCACTTGTTGAGTGGTCCAAATGATGCAGCTGCAACTACATACTTTTGCTATGATAACTAAACGTTCGAAAACTATTGATTAGAGTGTCCGGTGATTATAGTAGTGTAAAATGCAAAATAACGTAACAATCATCAATTCTCCAAAGGAACCTCTTCCGGAACTGCGCCGCCTTCTTCCTTCAACTGCTGTAGATATAGGGTATGGTTAACCAAGTTCAGGTAGGCATACATGAAATTGGACAGTAGCACCTGTTGTCTCAATGGTCGTCTTGGGTTTGCCAACTTCAAATGGCTTAGACGATACAGTGCCCTTTCGACATGGATAGGGAATCTGTAATCAAGCATGATGATGGTGGAATGTGACAATGGTGGTAATGGAAACCCAAAAGCTGAGTCTGTAAATTGTACAGGGGCATTCGGTTTGTTGGATTTCTTCATATTTTCCAATGACAGTTTCTTTGCCAATGACTCCTTGCGTAGGCGATGTTGATCTTCTGACATGTTGGATGGTGAAGATTGTGGTGAGGTACCACTGGTGATCTGTGATGTTGGAGTTGTTGGAGATGCTGTGTCCGAAGAGCCATTTGGTATGTAAGTGACCTCTTGAGCTCTCGGATCACCAGTCTTGTAACTGAATGCTGACAAGACTGGTGATTTCTTAGGCGAGGTCTTCTTGTCCTCCTTCTTTCCAAATTTAAGACTTGAGCCTTTCAAGCCTGGCCGTTGTGGAGATGAATTCTGTGGTTGACCGGGGATGCTCTGGTTCTCCTGATCGTTCAACGGTTCATCGTTCTTCTTCGTTTGCTCCTTGATGGATTTTGGTGATGGTGATCTCTTCATCTTGAACATATTTAAAAACTCCTTGGATTTGGATTCTTTCTTAGGAGAAGTCTCTGAGGAGTCAACAAATGGATCGCTTGAAGCTGCTGTTTGTAGTGTATTTGAAGAGGAAGATGGTGGTGTTGGCAACGGATTTTCCTTTGATTGAAAGGAAGGAGAAGGAGAAGGAGAAGAATTTCTATGGTCTTTAGTAGGAACCATACCCAATGAAAATGGCTGTTGAGTTGAAGAAGAAGAAGCAGTAGACTGGGCCCTTTGCTGCTGCTGTTGCTGGTGTTGTTGCTCAGGATCATATGGTGAAGGCAGCGGTTTCTGTTGTAATGGCGGCGCAGCTGAAACAGGTTGACCAGTACCTGCAACAGAAGAACCCGATGATTGAGAATCGAGACTAATCAATGAACCAGCGTGTCTATTTCTTGAATGGTTTGTCCGGGCCTGTACAGTGCTTGGTCTCTGTTGAGTATTGTTGTTGCCACCACGCACATCAGATTGGGATCTAACCACCGGATGCTCGTTCTTAGGGCGCTCCTGGTGCTCTGAAGAGGATCTTGGAATAGAAGGCAGCTGCTGTTTCTGTTGCTGACGTAATGGGCCATAAAACTTCTTTGAGCCTGGTTGGACTTGGGCCTGCTGAGGCTGGGGTTGGGTTTGAGGCCGAGGCTGTTGTTGCGGTCTTGATTGTCCTTCATGATGCTGCTGTTGTTGTGTGGGACGGCCATGATGCTGAGGGTAATGGTGTTGTTGCTTTTGAGGATTTGGATGTGGCTGTGGATATGGCCCTTGCTGTGAGTGATGCTGACGATGTTGAGGATGATACGCTGAAGGCTGTTGCTGTTGCTGTTGTTGATAATGTGGACGATGCTTCTGTGACTGGGGATGGGGTAGTGGTTTCTGTTGAGGTTTAGATTGTGCATAATGCTGTTGTTGAGGATGACCCTGCGATGGTCTTCTTTCACCTTGCTGTCTCTGTTGTTGAGATTCTTGCTCTGTGGATGAATACGAAGGTCCACTTTCAGGCTGAGGCTGTGATTGAGACTTCAATGGTGGTTCAGGCGCAGGTTCAGGCGCAGTTTCATTCTTTGAGCCGTCATCAAATTTGTTCTCGCCAACAAGTGGTGAATGTACTCTAGGGCCCTTGATGTTATTAGAACGACGACTTCTTGAATACGTTGTCCATTTGTTTCTTCTCAATGAGTTACTTGAATCCATAAACAAGGGAACGTCTTGGTCTTCTTCATCCAATGAAAAGATCTGGTCCTCTTCATCATCTTGAGCTGATAGGGCATCAGGGGTATCTTGACCATTATCTTGAGGCGATGACAGGGTTCTCTTTGGTGATGTATCATTGTTTCTCCATACAGTTTCCGCAGCACTTGCAGAAATGGCTCTTCTTGGTTTAGGGTTCTGCTGTAATAGTAAAGACGAAGATGAGGAAGCTGAAGACAATGATCTTGCCAGCGTGATGGCATCTGTAGCAGCCAAGCCAGCCATTTCTGACAGCTTGTCCAATTCATCAGTCAGTTCTTTCAAAGATGGTATGGAGTCAGAGGATTTATCCTTGGAATGTATCCTCTTATGCATGTCACCAAGAGTTGATTCAACATGGCGACGAAACCTGTCTGGTGCAATGGAAGGATGTGATTTTGCAGGCACCCACAGCAGTTTCTCAGCATCGAGTTTGGCATCCTCTTCTTCATCATTTGGGTAATCATCAGTTTCATTATCATCTTGGTCATTGATTAGCGTACTGTCATTGAGGTCGAAGTCGTCACTTTGACTCGATATGGAGGAACCTGAACTTGAACGACGTCTATTCTGTTGCTTCTGTTGGAAGTTATCCAGGTCATTATCAACACCAAAGGGTAGGTCTGGGTCTATCGTTAGGGAGCCACCCATCGAGAGTCTTTTCAGGGCTCTGACTGCGTCTCGTTCTTGTTGGACAGCTTCAGCAGCCATGTAAGCGTTAGACTTGCGTTTGGGCATGGTATCGCTCGCGCGCCCAGATTGGGACACTCTTCGCGTTGAAGAAGTTACCTGCGCTGGGTCGTATGACATGGCATGAATATGAGCTGGTCAGGTGGCGTTCAGTGTGAGTTTTGGAGGTGGTTTACGGAGGGGACCAATTAGGGTCTTGTAAGTCTGTTCAAGATAGGGTCAGGAGTGACAATTTGGATGTTTTTGGTGGCCTTTTTACAGGTGAAAGCGTGCAATAGGTAGATGTCCGTATGTCTTGAGTGACCAAGTGTGAAGTGTTGCAGAAAAAAGCAAAAAGCGTATTGGACAGGGCCAAATATAACGAACAGCTTTAAAGATCTTTGTTTTGTTAGGGCCTTTTCTGGCTTTTCTGACTTTTTGGCGACTTTTTCCAATTCGCGAATGTGATTACGTAATACTGGTGCTTGTATTATATAATCACGGGCTGTCAGGTACCATCATCTGGCAGGAAAAGACGGTATTTTGGGTGCTTCCTTTTGGGTGCTTCTCTTTGTGAAAAGAATTAAAAGAATTAGATCATTGGAGAGCTGAGAATGCCAGGAGTATGAATATTCAGTTTATATCCTATGCGCCCTGGTATCAACCATGGAAAATGTGAATGTCGATAATAGTTCATTCCCCCTATAAATACCAAATGGGACCAGCTCCTGGTTAGCGCCACATCGCACTATTATTTCTGTTTTCTTGTTAGGGCCACGTAAAGAAAGGCCAGAAATAAAAGAAATAAAAAAGCAGATGATTTTTGATTTTTTCTCCTAAAACCCATCTGGAATAACAATAACACTCTCTAAATCACTGAAAAATGGCCACTTTGCCACTTTTATCCAAGAAACAACTGGAACAACACAAGTCCCCAAGTGACATTTGGGTCTCCCTGTATCACAGAAAAGTCTACAACGTCACAGCCTTCCTTGAGGAGCATCCTGGTGGGGCTGAGCTTATCGAAGAATGGGCCGGGAAGGATATCACTGACATCCTTGCCGATGAGATCTCACATACTCACTCAGAAAGCACATATGAGATCCTGGATGAGAACTATTTGGTCGGCTACTTGGCCACTGCTGAGGAAGAAGAGGAACTGTTGTCCAATCCTAAACATTCCACTGAGGTTAAACTTGATGATGAAGAGTTTGATTCCACCGCGTTGAAGGGAACACCAGCCTATGAGAAACTAAGCATTGCCACTGATTTCTCCCATGATCTCCAGAACCACAAGTTCTTAGATCTGAACAAGCCATTATTGTTACAGGTGTTGTTTGGTGGGTTCTCAAAGGAGTTTTATTTGGACCAGGTGCATAGACCAAGACATTACGGGAAAGGCTCCGCTCCGTTATTTGGTAATTTCCTTGAACCTGTAAGTTTGACACCTTGGTGGGTTGTCCCAACAATTTGGATCCCTGTTGACTTATTCATCTTCTATGTCGGATTTACAAACACCAATAGACTGTTCTCGGTGTTCTTATTCGGTCTAGGTTTGTTCGTGTGGACATTGATCGAATACACTATTCATAGATTCTTATTCCACTTGGATCACTACTTGCCAAACCACTCTATCGCCTTCACAATCCACTTCTTACTACACGGTGTACATCATTACCTACCAATGGACAAATATCGTTTAGTCATGCCACCTACGTTGCTCATTGCATTAGCTTATCCTTTCTACAGACTGGTGTTCAGCCTATTACCTTTCTACTGGGCTTGCTCAGGTTTTGCTGGTGGGTTTATGGGTTATATCTTTTACGATTGTACTCATTATTTCTTACATCATGCGAAATTACCAGAATATTACCAGAAATTGAAAAAATACCATTTGGAACATCATTATAAGAACTATGAATTAGGGTTTGGTGTCACGTCTTGGTTTTGGGATGAGGTGTTTGGTACTTATTTGGAAATCGGTAGTACTCAACAAAAGAGCAGTTAGTTCGACTTTAGCACTGCCAACGAAAGGTTAACCATTATACTAGAAAAAAGATTTACGAGTTATGAGAAAACTAAGCAAAGCATAAAACGATACGTTGTTCTATAAAAGAAGACCCTCAATTTTGATTACAAATCTATGCTGTATACAATTATATACATGTTCCTTTTAATGAGAGATATTAATAACATTTGAAAGACGTAGTTACAACATAACATAGTCTTGAACATAACACTTTTGCAAATATGCGTTCACTCTATGTACAAGGCACAGAACAGTCCCCCTCTAGACTGCACAATCCCAAACAATGCACCTCTCAACCAATAAGATCACTTGTCTTAATAATCATTTAACAGCTTTCGTCTTCAACTGTAGACCATGCCATTTAGCAATCTCATCTTTCAGGATAGTGTTGACCAATTTGTGCTGTTTGATCATACTTAACCCTTGGAATTTGTTTGAGGTGACGTTGATGGAGAACATGGATCCACAGCCACCAGAGATATCTTCAACCTCCAATGTTTCCGGTTGCAGTTGCTTTGAAAGGATGTTATGGATCTTTTGCTCGTAGTCGGACAGGCGCACTTTGGAGTACTGGCGGATGCTTCGTAGTAAGGAGGTTCTTGGGACTCTGGTGAACATTTTATTATGGCTTTAGGTGATTCGTAATTAAATTAGCTGATGGTCATTTATGGAACTCTTTTTTGATTCAAGACGACGGGACACATATGATCAATTAAAAAAAAAAAAAAAAAAAATAACTTTCCTACAGAACTACAGCGAAAGTATTTTTTTAGAACCAGAACTATGAAGCTCAGGGTGATCTGAGCTGACCTTAGAGAGGTTCGGTTAGAAGCGCGCCAGAAACCTTCAAACCACTATTTG
>JAKTWU010000027.1:0-44523 GCA_030582435.1 Taiozyma onychis
ACCAAAGCTAGTTGAACTATCGAAGTCGATGCCTGATTTGCTCATAAGTTTTCCGTCTTCGACTTTAGGATTGCCTTTGCCTTCAAGGGTTTCAAGAGTGTCGAGTACAGTTTTGGTAAATAGGGATTGTTTCACTTTTATTATTGAGAAAACAAATAAGGGTATCAATGAAGCTAAGTAACATGCAGCACCAACCTGGCCAACCTGCTGTGCTAATGAGAATATGAGATCACCGATACCCCAAATGTTAAGGGCCTTTAAGGTCCGTTGAAAACCCATATCAACTGTTGCACATCTCTGGACTTCTGAATCAGCAGCTCGATAAACCGACACCTTATTTCCCATCTTGGTATGTTTATCGTACATTTCACAAACCTTCTCGAATGTCATTCCCAAATTAACATCTGCTGCATTCAGTTTCCTGAATGACAGCTGGAGCCAGGGCATAATTAGGCGGGTAATTTGGAAGTCTAAGAAACACTCAAGAGTGCTTTCATTGTGTATATCTAGTCCATAAGTACCCAAGGCTGAACCCACTAAATATCTGTAATCAGGAATCCCAGGGTGGTTTATCTCATAAATGTTGCAGACATCCCCAATGTCTCCAACAGTCAGACTGCTAGCTGGATAGTCTCTAAAGAAGGCTTCGACATCCTTTGATACCAATAAAGACGATGATCCACTCGGTGTTGGGTCTGTGATGGTGTGTAATGCTGTACAAATAATCTTTTTTCTCCAACGATCAGCTCATCTAGGAACTGGTACATGTTGTTACCGACTTGGAATGGACCCATAATGTAACATTGGTTGTAATCTTTGTTTGTGGAGGTGGATGAGCTTCCCATCTGGGATGGAAGTTTGGAGTTGAGAGCTGATAAGACAAGAGTATCAGTGGGGATCGACCTCGGGTAAGCGAAGGTGTGGCCATTGTCATCTTGTTCTAGTAGTTCCTTCGCATTAGCGCTGCGGACTGCAGCCAAAAGGCTTTGAGTGGGTGGGTTTCTGGACATGGAGGTGGCGTCTTGTGGTTATGTTGATGTTTTTGTGTCAATAATTTAGATCACTTTTGAGCATTTTAAAACGGCACTGGAAGACATGAAAGGTCTCTGCTTAGTCAGCGAACCTTTCATCTGTTCTGTGTCAAAGAGTCTTAGAGAGTTATCAACTAATCCTCAATCTACAAACTTTTCAGGTATACCATTCCATTTAAACCATTAAACGCTCGCACCTCAACTGAAGATGCAGAGCAAAACCCTAAACAAAGATAACATTAAAAAAAAAGAATAAAACGCCAATTCTCTTTCTTTCCTAAACATCAAGTCCCGCGTGTTCCTAAGCCAGGGGGACCCTTCTTCTCAGAAACTGATTTTCTGAGGAATCTGCTGTAGTCATCATCTGCTTCAACCAACTCCATTGTATCATCGCGTATCATCTTTGCACCCTCCAAGGTATTGTTGAAATCATTCTCGTCTTGTAGCGTTAAATCAGGGCTCTCTTGTGCTAATCCCCTATGAATATGCCCCTGAGTAAACCCTGGTGTGTCATCTCTACTGTACTGCGGAATCATGCTTGACAAACTCAGGATACTGGCACCATCGTCCGCTTGATCACCACTTACATGGGAACCTGATGTGATCTCTGAAATAGCGTCATCGCTAAAGCTCTCAGGGTTGACATGATTGTTGCTTCCGCTATGTGAGATCCCAGGTGACAATTGCGAGGAGTGTGGCTGTTTAGCTGAGTAGTTGGCGTACATCTTGTTGATTAGATTCAGCGGGTAACCTGGTATACCCTGCTTCTTGACTCTTTTGCCTTCAATCCCATCCTTGGTAGCTGTAACAGATACGCCTGAAGTCGTTGATGACCGTGAAAGTGGGCGAGAAACTGAAAGCCCTGAGAGCGCGTTGTTCTGGATTGGCTCAGAGGATGGTTGGGGAGCTTGAATTGGTGAGCTGTCTTGGCTCTTGGAGAACAGTGAAAGGTTTGTACCATCGTCCAAGTCAGCTGTTGATCTTATAAATGAACTTGCGTTATCAATGAAAGCAGCATCAGATCTTATCGATTCCTGGTAATGGGAGTCCAAGTGCTCAGTCTCTGTATTGGTACCACTGCTCCTTGAAGGAGGCTCGTAAACATCCGTCATCTGCTTTTTGGTGTGATCTCTGTTTAGTAGTCATAAACCTGGTTGTGTCTCGTTTTTTTCGTCAGGTTAATTCGTCTCAAGTTCCAGGTTCCAGGCGGGGATCCCTGGAAAAAAGGAAACGCACTTCGAATATGCAAGAGGACTTATAAGTAGAGCAGTTGTAGAGGTTCTTAACTATGGATTACTATGCATCTGATGCTAATCCTTCCTACATTGCTACATGTTGTCAAAAAGTGGTGTTATAAATTAGCCGGCAAGAGTTGGCAGAACTGAAAATATTTAAAATCACCCATGAAATGAAGGCTCTCCTCAAGAGAACCCGATTCATAATCTGTCCAGCTCAATGGTACTCATTTGGCGGTCCTTCTTGCCAGTATGAACCTTCTTGCAAACCCAGGTGGAGGCATACATGTTAACTCTATCTGTCAGTGTACCTGAGTGTCTAGTAGCAGCAGCTTTGCATGAAAAGCCAAACTCTTCAAAGTTTTTGATATACCAAGGAACTTGAGCAGCGGATCTCAACAACACTCTACCTCCATCGCTCAATGCACTGTGTAGGGCTCTGATTTCATTGTTGACTTCATCTGATTTTGGGTCAAACCAATCCATGTGATCCATAATAACAGCGACTGTAATTGTCTTCTTTGTTAGCCTATCCAAGACATTGTTTAAGTAGTCTGTATGTAATCTGACGTGTTCCAGTGGCGAATTGACCTTCTTGGAAAGTGTCTTGAAACCTTGCTTAGTCAAGTAATCTGGACAGTTCTTAGGGGTGTAATGACCTTTTAGGCACAAGTAGTAGAAGTAGTTGTCAGTAGACAATAAGGAGTAACCAACAATTGGATCCAAGGTATCAATGATATATTGTATGATAGATGAATCCATCATATTGGCTTGGTTCGCAGGCACTCCCAGCGCTTTCCACAAGAAGATTGGGTTACCAACCAACAGTTTACCCACAATGGCGCTCAACAAAACAGGGCGAATAGAATTTTCCCAAATTTCCTTTTGTTCGTTCAAAGTCTTAGTCTTGCATAGTTCATCAACCTTTAAGTATAATCCAGTGATTTTAAAGACGTATCTGGCCAACCTTAAGGCCCATCTGGTGGAACCAGTATCATATAGACCTTTACCAGCGATGCTAAAAGTTTTGGCACCTTTATCCATCCAATATTGGAAAGCATTTGATGAGAGGTGAGGGGATAGCTTAGTGACCAGTAGCTCTTCAAAATTTCCTATCTTACCTTCACCAAACATCTGCCATGTCTCCTCATAAGTTAAAGCAGTTAGAGCAGCCAATTTCAACTCTACCAAGTGACCTTGGCAAGGGTTTAAATCAACGCCATGAATCCTTTTCGGTGGGTCCTG
Source organism: Taiozyma onychis (assembly GCA_030582435.1). NCBI lineage: Eukaryota > Fungi > Ascomycota > Saccharomycetes > Phaffomycetales > Wickerhamomycetaceae > Taiozyma > Taiozyma onychis. The sequence goes on from JAKTWU010000027.1 coordinate 3,512, forward strand.
TAGTGTTGCATAAGATAGGATGTTATCACCAGCAGAAGTAATGGCTAGTACAGTGTCTTTCGAAGTCAACTTCAAGATCTTAGCGTCTTCTCTTGGGTCTTCCCATGTGAATGCATAAATGTATTGATTTTTGAAACACTTGTAGTCTTCACTCAGTTCGTCGTAATAGACTCTCCATGTTTCCGTTTGATAGAACAATGATGGATATGGTAAACCCTTCTCTGCATTAGCTAGAGCAGCCTCTAAAGCCTTTGAAACAGGGGTATTGGCATTTTCAGAAGAGTTATACTTCTTTGGGTCAATTGGAGCTAAGTATGGGGATTCAGTTGCCAAAGAGTTGAATCTGTACATTAGCTGAGCATCTTCTTGCTTGTTGACACCAATCCAAATGTAGTATGGGATTTTACCAAGAGTCTTGTTGTAGCAGTTCATGGATTTCACGGTACCAAATTTGTATTCCAGGTACTCTCTTCTAGATGGATCCAAGAACACCTTGTCGAACTCAAACCAAATCCTCCAAAACGTACGGTGGACCCATGGAACGTGACGGTTAACTAGCCCACCCAATGTGTTTGTTCTGCCAATAGAGTTGGAATCTGATTGAACACCAAAATCAACAGCACAAATACAACCGGTGTCTGGGTTTAGGAGCTTCTCAGCATGATCAATAGCAGAGTGGTAAAGCGGAATCATTGACAGTGAGTATGAGAATGTGATCAAATCTGCCTCACCCTCTGGAATCTCAAACTTGCATGCATCACCACAGATAACGTGGACATTTTTCCAGCCATTCTTCCTGACTCTTTGTCTGGCAACTTCACACAGTGACGTAGACAGGTCAACCAAATAGACAGACTGAAAATTATTGTTCAGATTAGCGACTTGTTTGTCCATCTTCTCGATATTCAAACCAGTACCACCACCAATGTCAATCCAAATCAATTTCTTCTTGTGAACATTCTCTTTAACGTGGGCAAAGGCAAGTTTCAATGCGGTTTCTCTACCTTTCAATAAGATCTCCCTGGTGCTGTCATAGAATTTGGCCTGTGTTTTGTAAAAAACCTCTAAGTTAGCTTGTTGATCTTTACGGTCAACTTTTCTATTGGTGAGTGGTTTGATGAAACAAGCGTAACAGAAGACGACAAACGATTTCAGCTTTTCATTGGTGTAAAATAAGGCAAATGTGAGCAGTAAAGAGGCCAAAGTAATAGCTTCCCTAATGTAATCGAAATCTGAGATCCCTTGTTTAACCTGAATCAGCGAAGCTATGATGTTAAGCCCCTCGACTGTTGATTGTTGAAGAACCTCTGTCATGCCGGGATTAGTTGTTGAAACGTTAACAAAAGCAGTTTTGCAGTAAGTTGACATGAGGGACTAACGCGACTTTAAATAGAGTCACAAGCAGCTTTTTCGATTTAGCATGTGATTCTCCGGAATGGTATTAGTTTTGGTTCTGTCACACTCGTGCTAGTTGTATTAGTTAAACCTTCACACGTGTAGGGTTCATCAATTACCCAGGTATTTTACCACACCTGTTTATTTTGCAATTCTCCATGTGATTGGATACCAGAGCGTGCGCGGATCCTATAGGCGAGCCAAAACTTCTGTCCTGGTCATCGTGTTGTTCCTATTGGTCGCCCAAAACGTAAAGACACAACCACGTTTATGTCAAAAACCCTTTTGACAGAAACGAAAAAAACATTATTACTCGATTCGAATCTGGGGGGATGCAAACATTTCCTTTTATGGTGTTCGGATGTTTTTGAAAAGCTTGTGGCTTCTGATAAGGACTCCATCACTGCATCAACAATAACTTTAAGAGCAGCCGCCAATAACTTGAACCAACCTCGGTTCTCTCTCAACAATCTCATCTACATTGTTTTGACCTCTACTACTTGGAAACTGCTCATCCCGCCAAACAAAGGGTTTTTAGTCAATGGCGGTTCCATTTAATGCTCTCCCATGGAGGTGAAGACCCTTCACTCAAAGTTCTATATAGATTGGAGGGAATCCACTATTTTACCATGAATCATATTATCATTCTCTACAAACAAGCACGCTGCCATGTCCGCGGTTCTGCAGAAAGAGAAGACATCCACCTCCAATGGCGTCACCAGTGAGCAGAGCACCAAGTTGATTCAGACCATGCTCTCCATGTCCTTCGGTTGCATCGCTTACCTACGCGGTCTCTTTCCAGATGAGTTGTTCGCTAACCAAAGATTTGTCCCTGCAAAGTTTGAGCCAGACTTTGATGCAAAGCATGCTGACAATAGTGACGCGATTAGAGTGAAGACCTTGGTAAAGGGAAAGAACCCATCAGTTGATTTGCTCTTAAACTGGATCGATAAAGGCTGTGTTGACTCTATTAGACTTGGTTACTTAAGATCTTTAAGTTTTGCCATCTTCCTAGACGAGAATGATCCAACCAACCTCTATGAAGTTTACACCTTCCATTTCGATTACGCTGATAACAGGGTCAAGGTAGGTGTTAACGAAAAAGTCGAAGATAGCATTTCACTATTAGATTCCAGAAAACTACTTCAACAGTTGATGAAACGGCTCATCATCATTACACAATCTTTGAGCCCTCTACCTCAAGAAAAATTTATTTCAATCAGACTATTGTTTAATGATAACTGCCCAAAGCAACATCAGCCTCCATTATTTAGGGATGCTTCTAATGATCCTACACCCACTGTGAGATGTTCAAGGTCACATTTGGAAAGATATAGCGCTGGTAACCTTTCAACTGGCCATCACGACATCAATATGGGTGTCATGGCTAGCACTGATGGTAGAAGTGAGTCTTCTGTTTGTGAAGACGTTCTTGAGGTTGACCCTTTTGTTCCTCCAAAACTACTCGCTCAATCAAAATCACACAATTGCAAAATGAGAGATTTCACAAAAACTCAAACAAGGGCAAGCACCAGATCGAATACTCTGGATCAGAGTCAGATTACTTCTAATTTGAAGAATTTTTTGAATCAGAAATCACAGAACTCTAATAGTGCAACCCAAAAACTGAATGACATCGAGTGTGAATGTGGAACGACTCATGAACTTGAAGATAACACTTTATATACTTGCTCTATCTGCTCCAAGAAGAAACACTCTAGTTGTTACGGGTTTAAAGCTCAAAAATCGCCATCTGCAATTACTTGTTATTCGTGTCGATCCCAAACGCTTGGTTTACCTTTGCATGAAAACTTGCAGCTGTTAATGGGTGCTAGAAAAGTATTCAACTACCTCATGAACAACTTGATTCCAAGTACAATTTCTGAGTTATTCTACAACATTGGATTCTCAGATCAAAATAAGAACTTGACCACAGCCTGTGAAGCGCTTTCTTTCCTAATTATCAACAATGCTATCTTTGTCACTGATGATCCATTTTACAAAGTTGCATCTGAGTGTTTCGTTCCAGGCTCTTACTTGGTGAAGATCGATATTCCAGGTATTATGGGAATGGATGGTGAGTTTAGCGTCTTGAAAGATCATTATGGTGTCCAGTTTGTTCCCTTATTTAAATCAACCTCAGGTGCCGGTTTCCGCTTTGAAGAAATAAGAAAAGCTTGTTCACTCACTAAAAAGTTGTTGTTTGAGGTGACCCAAACAAAATGTTTCACTATTGACAGTGAGCTAGACCGCATCTGTTTGTCTCCGAGCATGAAAGTTGAAAGTGGTGATGAAACTATCGACTCGAGTCGCCCATCTTCACCAATCGACAGCTTCTCGGCTCTTCAAATAGCTGATAAGACAGCGCATACATCAGATGATTTACCACCAACTAACATCAGTTCAATCTCAAGTATGAAGAACTCCAAGAAAAGAGGAATTGATGGTGATGGCCAGGCTTCTGTCAAGGCTGAAAGTTTGCCCGTGGATACAATGAATACGTTTGATTACCTAACAAGTCAACCAGTTTGCCTGTTTCCAAGAGCTAACAAGAAAAGAAAAACCAGTGTAACCGAGAATATCATTCATAGAGCTTCAAGGTATACACATAGGTGATCACCATTGATATTACATTGCTAACAATGCCCAATAAATCGTTGATTTGAACTGTTTTTGTAGTTCTGTGAAAAGCTTCCCCAGAAAACAGGCCAAAAGTCTCGGAGTTTTGGGGGGAAAAAACCTTAATGATCCTAACACCAGACGTGAAAAGGTCTTCCAGTCAACAGTTTACAAAAACAGCGTCTCAACTGTACCAATGCTCTCATTACAGAGACATGCCTTCTTGAAAGTGTCACGAGCTTCAACTCGGGCTTTCACAAATAGACCCACTCCTCCATTCACTGCTGGTCAACCGCTGTTTGAGACCAGACCATTCATGTTAAAGCCTGGCGAGTTGACACCAGGGATCACGGCCTTACAGTACTTTGAAAGACGGATTAGGCTGGCCAGTAAACTTCCCGCAAGCTCTGCTGTTGTTGTGGTTGGTAACTCTGTCCAGTTTGCATCAGGCTCGGTGTTCTATGATTTCCAGCAAAATAATGATCTATACTACTTATGTGGGTGGAACGAACCAGATTCGTGCATCATCATCGAGAAGCCAAAAGACAACTTGGATGATGTCATATTTCATATGATTGTTCCTCCAAAGGAAAACCACTCTGAACAGTGGGATGGTGCTAGAACTGGTGTTGATGGTGCCAGGGATATTTTCAATGCTGATGAAGTCTCGGACACATATAAGTTGGGGACATATCTGGAGCAAGTTCTGTCGAGAAACGAGAATATCTTCATTGATCTTCCTGAAAGGAATAAAAGGCCATCTGCTGCTACAACATTCAACAATTTCTTCAGCATTGGGAGCAACTCGAAGTATTCCACTGTCGAGAGTCTTCTTGATTCATTGAAGGGGAAGAAAATACAGCCATTGAAAAATCACATTACCGATTTGAGGATCATTAAATCCCCTGCAGAATTGGCGGTTATGAGGAAAGCTGGTCAAATCTCAGGCAGAGCATACAATCAAGCGTACGCCAAACGATTTAGAACAGAGAGAACTTTGAAATCCTTTTTGGAATACAGATTCATCGCGGGTGGTGCTGATAAATCTGCTTATATCCCAGTTGTTGCTGGTGGTGAAAACGCACTTTGCATTCATTACACTAGAAATGATGACACCTTATATGATGATGAAATGGTTCTGATTGATGCAGCTGGTTCTTTAGGTGGTTATTGTGCGGATATTTCAAGAACATGGCCTGTCAGTGGGAAATTCTCAGAACCTCAAAGAGATCTATACCAGGCTGTTTTAAACGTGCAAAAGGCTTGTATTCAACTTTGCAAGGAGTCTGAAGGCTTAAGTCTACAAAAGATTCATGATGCCAGTGTATCGTCCTTCAAGACCGAACTGAAGAATATTGGTTTGGGGAACTTAACAAACCTCCAAATTTCAAAGATATACCCACATTACATTGGGCACAACTTAGGTCTTGATGTCCACGATGTTCCTGGGTCTTCAAGATTTGATCCTGTCAAAGAAGGCCAAGTCATTACCATTGAACCTGGTGTTTACATTCCTGCCAATGACCATGATTTCCCAGCTCATTTCAGGGGTATTGGTATCAGAATCGAAGATGACATTTCTGTTGGTAAGGAAAGTTATAGAAATCTAACTGTTGAGGCTGCCAAAGAGATTTCAGACATTGAACATATTGCTGAGCATGGTGTGAGCACACCTCTCGAGGACGAAGTCCTCGAGGTGTTTTAAATATTATAATGTACATACTACATACTACTAAAAGACACAAAACAACTGATAGTATATATATTGTAATAAGCTAGGCACCAACTTGAGTTTTAGTCGATTTGTCAATTCTTTCTCTCAGTAGTCCTTCAATTACATCAGATTCTTCAGAGAGAACCTTTAGTTTCTCCACAAACACTTCTCTTTTGTTCACTTTCTTTTGCTCAAAGATATCACTTTCAGGATCATATGAGAACTCCAGATTTTTGTTTTCAATGTAGCTCTTCATCTCTTTCACCAACTGATCATTTGGGATTGCCAACTTCTGAGACAAATGAGAGCTTTGAGCTCTCACTATCAAAGATAGATATAATTGATAGCCTTTTTCTCTGAAAGCTAATCTCACTCTAGGCCAAGATTTGCAGATGAAGGCATCCAATTCTAGTCTTTGGTCGTAAACATCCAATGCACTAAACAACTCTTCAAATCTTGCCGAGTTTAAACTCACAAACAATGGACGAAACTCAGCTAATCTATTGCCCACCAATGTAATAAGTTCTTGTTCAGCTAATATATCGTTTAGGTCACTAGCTTTTCTTGTCAAAAGAATCGAAATAACAGAAGTGAGGATGATTTCATCTTTGTGGATGAAAGAATTGAAATTTGAATCATTCAGAATATCAACAGCAGAGATATTCTTGCCAGAAGCAGTTTGTAATGCAGGAAGTCTGATTAACTCATAAATGCTTTTAGCAGCCTCCTCATAATTTTGCCTCAAGAACTCAGCATATAGAATGAGAAACTTGACTCTCCAATATGAGACGATTTCTCGATCCGTCAGCCTCTTTAGGTACAACTCGCTTGACAATGAAGTGCTGATAAACGCTTCAATTCTCTTGTCCTGATTCAGGGTAAGGCTCATATTTCCCTGTAGAATACCAACCTGGGCAGACTGTTCAGCTAATTGACATGTCAGTGATCCCAGGGTGGAGCTTGATAAGACCCCTTGGGCTTCAGTATACTGTTTGTTGTATGTGTAAATCTGTGCAACCTCAATGTTTTTGGAGACATCAGCTTCATGGTACAGATTATCAGCACCCAGATCCTTGAGTCTGTTTTGTTTCCTGTTTTGTAGGCTCTGTACCCATTGTGGATTCTTGAATCTCTGAATGTCTTGAGCGTCTGGCAACTCTTCAAGCTGTGAGATGAATGAGTCAACATAAGGCGAGTACTGATTAGCGCTCCCAAGGTGCTTAAGTGCAGCTTCAGCTGCCCTTCCAGAGGTTTCACCGCCCAGCTTTGTGAGCACATGTAGTCTCTCTATTAGCGCTGGTCCTGTCATGAGGTGTTAGCTGGAGGGAACTTGCCTCTTTCAACTGACACAAAACTTACCATCATATCGGCTGATGACTTCTTTCAAGTATCCTTTTTTGCTCGGTGTCAGTCTCATTTCTAGAATTTCCTGAAGTGTAAGTTATACACACCCTCGTTGAAGCTGGCCATTGTGTGAATTACTTGAGTGTTATTGCCTGTGTGAGCCTTAACAAACCTCTGATTCAATTTGACATATTCAAATGAGCCGCGAAAATTATTCGTGTGTTCTCAGGGGCGGGGCTCAAAACCCGTTTCAAGGTGACGTTCTTCCTCATTTGCCGCCCAAACTATTTTAGAATCAGTAAAAGAAAGTGGGGGAGACATCAAGAGTTTATCTCCACTGCTAAATTCTAATGAATATACTACACGCAAAACCGAATCCAAAACAAAAATTGTATGAGAAAAGCTGTGAACAATTCAATTTAAGTAACTCAATCTTGCATATTTAAATTGAAATAGAAGAGCTTTGGTTATTTAAAAAATTTCAAGACCAAAAGTCGTGCTCCATTATGCGATATATTAGAGCTTATATTACTTTAAGGAGATTACAATTCTATGTTAGAGTATAAGCCAGCGCTTTAAACCGTGAGACGGCGATTTAGAAGATTTCTTACAGCGTCTATCACTCTATTTAGTCTCGGGTAATTCCATGTCAAAAACATACACCTTAGAGTGCAAGGCCGAAGCCATTCGGCTAAAAGGAGCTGAGAGGTTAACTCAGAGTACTACCGAAAGCAACTGCCCAGTTTGAAATTTCTTCTTTGTCATAACGTTTGCACTTTTAATTAGGTTTACAGTTATTAACCCATTGCGATGTCTAATGACGTTACACCATCTCAAATTTGTGCTGGGAGAAGGTATGGGCCGGCAAAGACACAGACAGACGACTCTCAAGTATATGGCACAGAATTGAGGCTACGATGTTCAAACTGATCACTAACTCTGTGGTACCTGTCGTAAACAAGCCTTCCCCATATTTAATGACAGGTTAATTAAATGGCACAGGAACGCTGTAAAGGATCTACGAGTTTGTATGAGGAAACGGACATTCAACCTTGGGAAGGTCGAAACGTCTTAGCGCACAAAGGAGGAATTCAAGGCGCAAAGAGGCGAAATCCACACGCTTCCACTCGGGGATGAGCTATCCCCTGTAGCTAAAATAACTTTTGTACGACTTACTTGGGATTACGACTCAAAGTTCCAATATACACAAACAGTCCAGCCTACATTCTTTGTCCTATACAGTACACTATATATCAGAGTAAACACTCATTGGTTAACTAGTAACGTTAAGGCTTGGTGAACGTTGGCTTTCCAAATCTCATGAGTCTCGTTTTCACTAGGCTGGTGGTTACCCCAGGATTTTCTTTTACATTAATCACAAAACAAAGATCTTAGTATTGCGATAATCGACACCGAAATCTAGCCCTGCAAAATCAAGGAACGGGGTTCAGAGTCATGCAAGATCGGAATATGCTGTTGAGTCAACCCTTTTATCGAGAAGCGTGCTGGCTATAAATAACTACTCAACCCCAGGTTTCACATCTGTTTCTCCCTTTCACCTAGGCAATCAAATATGTCTTATGTTCAAAAGTTCAGAGACTTTCAAGTTCCACAAAAGTACTTGCTAGAAAACCATTATCATGGTAAAAAGCTGACATACATCATAGTTGGGCTAGCTTGTCTTTCAATCTTCTTCTTTGGCTACGATCAAGGTATGATGAGTGGTGTCAACAACTCTCCGGACTACGTCAGGATCATGAAGTTTGGTCACTGGGATCACACTGGTGCCGTTACAGTAACAGATTCGACAAAACAAGGAGGTATCGTTGCCATCTACTACTTTGGTACCTTGTGGGGGTGTCTGTTTGGTGGTTACTTCTCTGATGAGTTTGGGAGAGTCAAATCCATTGCATTGGGTGCATTAGTTGCTATTATTGGCGCTGCACTACAAGGCTCTGCCCAAAATGTCAGTTGGATGGTTGGCTCTAGATTCTTCACTGGGATTGGTACTGGTATTCTTAATGCTGTTGTTCCTGTTTACTCCTCTGAAACCGCCGAAGCCACTTCAAGAGGTGCCTATATCTGTTTTGAATTCACTTTAAATATCTTTGGTGTTGTTGTTGCCTATTGGTTAGAGTTTGGCTTATCCTACATAGGTATGATGAGTTCGTTTAGATGGAGGTTTCCAATCTTTTTCCAAATTATCCCACTGGTCTTCTTGTTCTTCGTTGTTTGGTTATGTCCAGAATCTCCACGTTTCTTAGTTAAAGTTGGTGAGAACGAACGTGCATTGACTCTGTTGAGGAAATTAAGAGGTGATACAAGAGGCGCAGAAGAGTTTGAAGAGATACAAGAAGCTTTCAATTATGAAAAAGATTCCGCATTGTCAACGAACTATATAAGGATGTTCTTTGACTGGTACAAGGGTTCCAAAGAAGCTGTTAGAAAGGCTAAAAAGTTACACATTGCTAGACGTGTTCAATTGGTGATCTGGTTACAAATCATGCAAGAATGGATTGGTATTGCTGGTATCACTGTCTATCAAACTGATATCTTCATACAGGCAGGGTTTGATGCTAGAAAATCGCAATGGATTGCTGGGTTAAATAACACTTTCTATATGCTGTCCACTTTAGTGGCTGTTGTAACTATTGACAGATGGGGTAGAAGATTTGTTAACTTTTGGGGTCTATCCGCAATGGCAGTGTGTATGTTTCTTGCTGGTGGGTTATCAAAAGCTCAGCAATTACATCCAGATAACAAATCTTGGGGTGCGGCCGCTACTGCATTTGTTTTCATGTACACATCTGTCTTTGGTGCATCATTGTTGATGACACCATGGATTCTCCCATCTGAAATCTTTCCTCTGAAGTTAAGAGCTGCTGGTAATGCTGCTGGTGTTGTCGGCTGGTCCATTGGCAATGGTTGGTTAATGTTGATGTGTCCAATCATGTTTGATTCTATTCACGAAAAGACGCTGTACATATTTGGCGCTTGCAATATCATTTTGTTCATAATGATCTACTTCTTATACCCAGAGACTGCCAATAGAACTTTGGAGGATATAGATTTCTTATTTGCGAGTGAATCCTGGTTAGCTTCTAAGTGTGAGGAAGAATTCCAAAGAACACTGGAGGAAAGAAAGCTTGGTAAAAATATCGTAGGCGAAAACGTCCAATCCAATGAGTCCCTGAGCAAAGCTGAATTCACTGAAGTGGAAAGGCTTTCCAATGATAATACTAAGGATGTTAAATGAGCGTTAATTTAAACAAGAAGAAGGCGAAATTGGAGGTAAGTAATGCTTAATATACAGATCATGTTGCTTGTACGTATTTAATCCGAGTATAAAATTATTAGCCAAGAAACACCAGCAGCGCCAACAGCCGAGCTTAACAGCCAAGAGAAAGAACCCGCCGGAAAAGCTCGGGTAAATGCACCAGCTTCCTTTACTATCGAATTACGTAATTGTTCCGAGCTGCCCAAAAAGCGGTATACACACGACACAAATTGATAACGTCTATCGGACCAATGAGATGCCAGGACGGTACACAATGCGTAAATGTAGGAAATGAGACAAACAAGACAACCTGGTAGCCGTTTCTTGCAACAACCTCTTACCAAAAAAATTAAGTTAAACACTTTTACTTTAAAGCCAAAGACGCAACTCCCCTCTGACACACAACACACACAGCGCTGCATACTATTCGGCACTTGGTACCACAGACCTTATCATGTACAATCTCATGAGAGAAGTAGACGACTCGTCTGCAGAAGCCCTATGGAAGATGTATGCCAAAGCCAAAGCTTCCCTGCCTTACAGAGAAAGAATGAAAAACCTCACATGGCGAATGATGAGCATGAAACGGTTGAAGGAAGAGAAGTTCCTACGAAAACCAGCGCATTCTGCACAAGACAAGATAATGTTTCAAGATATAAAACCCTTTGACAACTCGAACAATGGCGATGAATACTTCGATTTCCAAGGAATGAGCCCTGCCAATAACTCTTTTAACCCAGTTCAAAAGGCTTCGAACTTGACGAAGTTCTTTAACGAGAACAAAGACACCACCACAGGCAGTCCAAAGTTGAACAATGATCCAACTTCTGATGATTTTGACTACGTTGCACATATAAAGAGAATAGGACAAGAAGAGACAACACCAAACACTGAAATGTTCTCCAAATCTGCAAAGTCCGCAGAGATTCCAATACAACCCAATCAGATACATCCTACAACATATACTCCCCATCTGGAATACGGCTCAAGCTTCCTAGACTCTCCAAATCATGACTTCAGTAACCTGCTTGATCCATTGAACTCTGTTAGTCATTCTTATGATCCTCCTTCACATTTAGAGAACCCAGTTGCGTCCAGCTTCAACGATGAGTTTTTTTCTAATGCCTATGGTTCATCACTTCATTCACCCGCTTCTTCAACAGTTCAAACGCCATCTGTTGAAAATGGCTCATTCTTTGAGAACTACTTCAATCAACAACAGCCGCAGAGAATCAACAGTATATCCGCTTCTCAAATGAAGAGAATCCCATCAACACAGTCATTTTCAACATCATTCGCAATTGATAATACAAGAAGCAGCTCGTTTGCTATTCAGAATGATATCGAGCAAATTTCGCAGCCGTTATCATCTTCTGTCAACTCAAAGAGAAACTCCATTATTGGCTTTGGATCTGCGATCAAGAAAAAACAACCAACTTCAAAATTAACCAAGACCAAGAGAACTGCTTCTACTACGCAGATAGCGAACAAAAGAGAGGAGTCAACATCAAATGGAATTACCAGATGCACGAATTGCAACACACAGACAACACCGCTATGGAGAAGAAATCCAGAAGGTCAGCCGTTATGTAATGCTTGCGGGCTGTTCTTGAAGTTACACGGCGTGGTAAGACCGTTATCACTAAAGACGGACGTGATCAAAAAGAGACATAGAGGATCGAACTCTAACAACTCGACTAAAACTACTCCTGGTTCCAATCCCTCTTCTCCTGCTAGAGTTGTTCCCAAGCTACCTCCGAAGAAATCAACTAGAAAAAAGGAAGCTTCCGCTCCAACCAATAGGGGAGATCTGATGGAAATCGATGGTGATAAATCTGAACTGAATGAAACCCATTTTGAGCAAGGGAACAAGTATGATCTTGACCAGCCTAATGGGTTCCAGTTTGCATCAACAGCTGTCATGACTCCCAATAGTAACTCCAAACAAGAAACAAAAGAAGGTGCTAACAACAATTGGGAATGGCTAACAATGGCCTTATGATTCAATTCCGTGTTTTACTCAACCTTATCGTTCAATTATCGTTCACTTCAAACGTCAATTCATACTAACTAATACCACTGCTTTCACTTGGCAGTACAACAATACAATACTGGATATTGTGATGATCTTTAGAATATAGTCGACAACTACGTCAATAGTATAGATTAACTTGTATACAATACATACAATCACTTTTTAACAATCAGTAATAAGTTTTCTCTTTTGCTCCAGTTGGACCATCTACTGATTTTCTTCCTCATCATGTCTAGATTTTCGACACACAGGGGGAAACATGAGTGCTGTACCATACCTATCTGTTGTTATTCCCCAACTGTCATCCAAGAATTTTGTTAAAGTGGCTTCTCTTCTTTCAATCTGCTTATAGAGATCGTCACCAGAAATTCTTGGATTCTTTGGGCCTTTGGATAGTCTCTTCCTGCTCTCTTCGAATAATCTGTTTCGTACCTCTGGGCCTTTGTCAGTACATTCATAGACAAATAGCGGACCAGTTTGCTTTCTTAGAAGTTTCTGTATGGTCATTCGTGCCTTCTTTGGAGGTAAGCGTTTGGAGTCCAAGATGAAATCCTCGTCATTGGCAATAGCATCAGCGTCTGCATAGGTTGTAGCAGATTGTCTTCGCTGCAATGGACCTCCATCTCCCAATATGACATAATTCACCCTTTCTTCATCTTCATAGTCCTCCACCTTGTTCATATCGTCTTCCGAAAACATAAAATTATGACTAGGGCTCAAATTCAGATCATCAACAGCAGGTGAACCCTCTTGTGGGACTGAGCTATTCACTTTTGAATCAGATTCCCCCATATATGCCAAAATGTCAGCAACAGCGATCGCAAGTTCTTGGGCATCGACAAATTCTTCCTCTTTAGCTGTACCTCCAGAAGCAGGACTATTATGTAGATCAACAGCACCCATTTGAGAGTCTAGATCAGTGTTAGAGACGTGTAAGAAAGCACCCTGACGAGTACCAGAATTAGATCCAGGTGCTTCGTTGACACCGGTATTCATTTCTTGTGTTGCAGCCCTGGTATATACTGGTTGAACAGCAGGGGCTTCTCTAACTCTTGATCGCCAGAAGGGTGAATCCCCTTGTGCTAACCTAATGAACATGGAATATAAGAAACTCAAACTTCTAGTAGGCAAGCCTGCATAATCACACAAAACAAGAAGGTGAAAAAGAATAATTGGCCCATGACTTTCAGTTCTTTGAAAGTATCCAAAGCTGATATGATGGCAGTCTGTGTAGTCGTACACTTTACCCTTGAATGGGTTTGTCATTTTCATTTCTTCATTTTTTCTTTCAAGAAGGCAGTCCTTGATGAATTGGACCGAGCTGACCTTTGGGTTTAAGCCACAAGTTATATCTCTGATATTGACAACACTTATCAAACTTATCAACTCCATTATGATGGATTCCAAGACCGGCTTGAGTGTATTGGAGTTCAATATAACATTAAAATCACTCTGGCCATTTACGATTGAAAACATGTCCCCCATAATCATCAAAATGATGTTCTTGTAGATTAGTGACTCCAAAGTTATAACCTCATTGCCTCTTATGAACTTTTTCACTTTATTTGATTGACAACTTTTATCTAAACCTGGGACTTTCAGATAAAGCTCAAGAAAGCTATTTAAATGTGTGCCTTTTTTCAGTAGATAGTCATATGACCGCTTTTTTAATTCTTTGTATGGAACCTTGTATTGATTGGAAGTTACTGCTGTATAGCCCAAGTTCAAGATTTGAGGGGATTGAGCGTCATCTAAATGCTGGTGAACAAAATAGCCAGGAACCACGAACTTAACAATAACGTCCAAGAAGAATGTCAAACAGGTACAGGTAGGCAAGAGTGAATATACCATCGGCTCGAAAGAAAAACCAATAAAACCATCAAAAAGGATGAGAGTGTCTTCGCATGTATACTTTTGAAGCATCTTTAAAGTTCTTTTCAACAAAGGGTAACTTGAACCCGCTAGGAAGACCACATCATAAACTTGTATATCTTGGGTATGAGCTTCCTGGAATTGTTCCAGTGAGCGGAAAACATTAGGGACATTGTAGACATGACTTTCACCAGAGCTAGCATTCACCCACGTTGCCTGCCTCATAACGTACTGGGATATACAATCAAGGGTGAATTGCTTCTCATTTTCTTCGTACAAAAGGCCCAGGTGATGGGTAAGAAAGTGAAGGGCAGGGGTATCTCCGACTTGAGACGTTAGTATTCAGCGATGAATATATCGAAAACGAAGAATCATAGGGTATCTTAGACTGACTGGACAACATTCTGATGGGCAAGTTTTCTACCATCATGAAACAGCTTGGTGACTTTCAAAAGAGGAAGAACCGAATAGCACCAAATAGCACAGCCACAGATACAGAGCGCCTCAAATGGAGCAAAACCTGGCAGGTTGCAATGACCACCCTTTTTCCTTTGTGCCAATTCTTTGAACTTTTTAGCTTTTTACCTTGAGAAGAGAATCAAAAACTTTTGTTTTGTGTCACAAATTTCTACTGGTTTCAAAAACTGTAAATAAGAGGCCATTTTTACAGTCACACAAAAAAATGTCCAGAACCAGGCACAAAACTACTCAAACTCAGAGATTACTCTCTCAGGTATCTGTATTAGTGCTGCCAGCGGTGCCCCAACTGTATGGAAAGGCACAGCCAACAAAGTGGTATATCGTATATGTAATTCTCATAGGGAAAAAAAAGGTCTTTATATAAGTGTACCAACGTCGTAGTCATCATTAAGGCATCTCTTCATCAATAAGATTTGACAGTCTAGGAATGTTTGCCCAATAGCTTTTCTTCGGTACCATAGACTCTGTCATCGTTATCGTTACCTTCAACAACATCCTTGATCTCGTCCATCTTTTTGATCTGACTTTCCCATGTTTTTGAAGACTTCTTCTTGCTTCTGTCAAACAATTCCAAGTCTGGCTCTCTATAACTTTTACCAATTCTATCCCATAAAGTTGTGAATTGGCCATAGTTGTAGTTGAAGTATAAATGGTGAACAGTGTGACAAGCAGCACCATTAATGATTGGATCATTGGCTAGGTACTCACCATCATGGATCATAACTGTCCAGAAGTTGACAAATGTGAATAAGATCAAGTAACTCAGTTTATGCAGTGGGAACAAGAAAGGATAAATATGGTAAGGTAGTGACTGGGCATAACCATCCACTGGATGGAAAGCATGGGAAGCATAAGGTGTAGTGACTAACCACTTGTGATGAGGCTTGTGTAACATCTTGTAGACTCTTGGCCAGTGTAGCCATCTGTGAATCAAATAGATACCAAAATCAGTAAACATGATAAAGGCTGGATATTGAAGTAAAATAGACCACCAGCCACCTTTCACGGATGAGACATCCCAGTAAAGTTTAGAATAACCCTGTAGCTCTACCAAGAACCATGGGACAGTCAAGATAACCATCACTGGGATTGCTGTTACAGCTTGATGAATTTCCAAGGACATTTGATTCTTTAGATATCTTGGATGGTTGAAAATAGCTTTGTCAAAGATAAAGTAGTAGCTCATAGTAGCGACACCTAGGTACAATAATTCACCAAAAACTATCATGATAATGAATAATGAAATGAATTCTCTGAGTATGTTAGATCGTGGTAGTAATGAAGCATTGGTGTACATGGTAGTCTTGAACCAGACAGGAACTGTACCATAAATATGACTCTTGTCAGCAAATTCAGTTGCAATATGCTTCAAGCTCAAAGCAGTTGGGGAGGACAACAGAGCGTGGCTTGGATCGTTGATGAAATCAACGACAGAACTGTTGCCTAGCGTTAAGGCATCTTGCCATGCAGGTGGAATATTGGAAGAAAGGGAAGCTGGTAAAATAGCAGCGTAAATTCTGTCGAGCAAATATGTATCAGCAAACTCTAACACTAAATCCATGGCTGTGAGTTGGCTAGTGGGCACTATAGCAATTTTGTTAAGATAACAGATGAGAAATTTCTTTGTTTATAAAGGAGGTGAATTTTTTTTGGTTTCACCTTAAACGAGCCAGTTCTTCTTTATATTGGGAGCGCGTATCTCGTTTATGGCCTCGTTTACCGACCGTCGTTTAGCTCCGCGTGTTTTTTCTTTTTGTCGTACCGTTCATACAATGGTGTTCGGATGTGTTCAAAGCCGAAGCCCAACCAATATCTATAATGCTCGAATCAAGAGACAACCTATTATAATTGCCAGGGCCGACTGCTTAGAGGATATGAAGTTCCTAGTTTGAACAGACTGCCAAGAGTTATGCCCCACTCTGAAACTCGTAAATGTCAGACTCGACTGGCAGCAGAGGCCAAAGTCTGTCCAAAGTACAAAGTATCCCATATCTAAAGTGGCCTGTGTTTTCAGGACATACGATACAATTTTACTTGGATCTTCAAAACATTCTAAACAATAAAGGTATCAATTGTTCGAGAGTGAGCTGATGGCTTATGATGGTTCGCAAACCATTGCTGGTCCACCAAACAGGCACTAGCCCTACTACATCAAGCGATCTTCCTCCTATGGCTACGGAGAATTCACTACTTCATGTAAGTGGTACGATGGAACCACATCGTGATTTATACAATAACCTCTTATTTTCTAGTGGCGGAAAAATAGCTAGTGACCCTTTTCCCACCATCATAAAACAAAGCTAGTTCCTTTTCTAGATCTTCCCATTTAGGTCTATTTAAATCGCCTTCCTCTCTGGAACCTCTGGTCTCCAGGTCACCTGTGAGCCAT
Organism: Taiozyma onychis; assembly: GCA_030582435.1. NCBI lineage: Eukaryota > Fungi > Ascomycota > Saccharomycetes > Phaffomycetales > Wickerhamomycetaceae > Taiozyma > Taiozyma onychis. The sequence continues at coordinate 20,637 of JAKTWU010000027.1, forward strand.
TGTAGAGCTAGAGGATGGATACTTTGAATTGCTTTAATCTTTATTATATCGTCTTTTGTGATAACAACCTCTTTGACGTCATCATAGTTCGCAATTTCAGTACCCTCAGATTGGAACTTGACATCTTCCCCATACTTCAAGTTCTTCAAGATTTTCCCACTTTGAATGTGGACAACGTTAGTTGGCCATGAGCCTAGACCGTCAAAGATGTGGGTTGCATAGATAATAGAGCACTTTCTGGATTCTGTCTCTCTTCTCAAGAAATTCAACAAGTTTTGTCTCACAAGAACATCCAAGTCAACTGTCACTTCATCTAACAGCAAAACTTCCCACGGTTTCAAAAGGCCCATTGCCAATTGGACTCTTCGTCTTTCACCATCACTGACTTGGTGCATTCTCCATGTCAGGTCAATATCTAGAAGCTCAACCAATTCATCTCTTCTCTCTTTATAGACAGTACCACCAATCGAATCAATGAGCACAGTGACGGGGATGTCTCTTCTAACAATTGGGTTAGATGCCCACTCCGTACCAAGATAAGTCGTAATGTTGGAAGCATCTGAGCCACCCCTGAAGGGATCATGACCACCAATGGCAATTGTACCAATAGTACTTAGCGTTTTCCCAGCAAGTAACTTCAAAAGTGTGGATTTCCCAGCACCATTGGAACCGATCAGAAGGGTTCTTGTGTTCCATGGAAGATCCAGCGTGATGTTGGCCAGTCCGACCTTCCCATTTGAGAACTTGTACGTGAGGTGGTTTGTGGTGATAGCGTGTTCGGACATTGATAACCTGGTGTGATTAGAAGGGACATAACACAAAGGGGGCCAGAACAATGGCTTCAATTCAATTCACATGTGCCTAGATTCTGTTCGAGACTTATATAAAACAAGTTCGCGACGAGCCCATTCAAAAGTCAGTTTTGAAGCTTACCAAATACATTAACAAAACAGCATCTGTAGGGAAAAGCTGGGGCAACAAACTCCGTACAGGATTGGTAACCATGAGTCTCAATGGTGATGACTTTTTCAAGGACAGCGAAGTCCAATTAGATGACAACGAGGAAGAAGAAGAGGAGGAAGAAGATGATGAACTGGTGAACCTTGATAAAGAAAATGAAGATCTTGTGGAGGATGAAGAGGAAGACCAAGACGACGAAGATGACAACGAAGAAGATGACAATGAAGAAGATGACGAAGAGGAACATGATGATGAAGAAGGTAGTACTGCTGCTAAACATACCACCGAGATCTCTGAGAAGACACAATCCAATGATCTTCAACAGCCCACACTAACAGATGATGAATCAAAACTACAGAGCTTCTACAAACAATTACAGATAAAGGCTAAGATTGCTGATACATTTGAGATTAATCCTACCGTTGCTATCCCATGTGCATCAGACATCAATACAGTAACTCTTTCGAATAACTCAAAGTGGCTGTTCACCGGGGGTGAAGATGGCTACATAAGGAAGTATGACTTTTTTGCATCTGTTGACGGTGAAGTACTGCTGACCGCTGCTCAGAAACACTCTTTGGTTGATAGCATAACAAATGGTGGTTCTCTGGTAGGATACTGGGAAAATGAAATACCCGTTAAAAGGTCATCAGTTGCTAAAGATATGTATCTTCCAATATTATCACCTGTGTTCTCCTTAGAGGTTGAGAAAAGCTGCTTATGGCTACTGAGTGGGTTAAAGAATGGTGGCGTCAACTTACAATCTATTAGGCATAATGAAGGTGCTATCGTGCATCACTTCTCAGCTCACACCGACGCCGTTTCTTGCTTGAGATTGAATCAGGCGCAAGACAAATTCATCTCTGGTAGTTGGGATAAGACTATCAGCCAACATGACTTGCAAACTGGCAATCAGATCACACAATTCGCGCAGGCTACTGGACAAATCAGCTCATTGGAGTATAGACCAATAGGTGGGATTGAAGTTGAGCAAATAAAACAGAACGCTAATGCTGGCGAAGATGATGATATGGATTCTTTGTTTGGAGATGATGACGAGGTAAACAAATCAAATGAGGCAACAAAGGAATCAGCTTTTGACGAGAATGTCTTCATGTCGTCTTCAATTGATGGCTCCATCAACGTTTGGGATTTGAGAACACAGAGCCCTGTTATCAAAATGAGAACTCCAAAGGGAACACCACCATGGTGTGTTTCTGCTTGCTGGTCAGTCGACGGTAACTCCATATTCGCAGGTAGGAGAAATAGTACGGTAGAGGAGTTCTCTTTGAAAATGCCCTTCACAACGTCTGGTGAACCCAACCCTGCGACAACTTTGAAGTTCCCATCAGTTTCTGGTGCAGTGACGTTAGTGAGAGCCCTCCCTAATGGTAACCATTTTATATGTGGTTCTTATGACAATATCAGAATGTATGATCTGAGACTTCACAGCAATGCTCATAAGAGGACTCCTTTCATGATTGTTCCTGGTCATCATGGTGGTGTTATCTCGGATGTTCAGTTTGATCCGACTTATAGATATATGATAAGTTCGAGTGGGAACAGAGGTTGGGAAGGTTCGAGTACTGAGACTGTGCTTGTCTACGAGGTTAGACCTGAGTAAAGTTTACGTTGAACAATTGACTAACTATAAATGAGTAATGTTGTATTAGTACTATCCAAGGTTTAGGTAGTCTTTTATCCCTCGTGAAACACCAAGACCAGCATTCCATGTTGTTGGAACGAAGCTGTTGAAAATCTGAAAGACTGGACCCCTATTCCCATTCAGTAATAGGTTGATGACCAAGCTCAAGATTCCAACGGTAACGGTCCACTTAAAGAGTTGTTTGTTTGTCTTTGAAGAACTAATGAGTTTGACCAGAAATGATGGAGAAGGTAGCCTCTTTCGTTTCTTTGACTCTTGGATTTGTAGGTTCAGCAACTGCTGGAACGAGTCAGTTACCTCTTTTTCAAGTTCTAGATTGGAAGTTGTTCTAAGGACGCTAAATGGGCTCAGTTCTTTCAGGCTTCTAAGCTTTGCACATTGGTATTTCCTGAGTATCTCTGGTAGTTCCAAAATAGCATCGTTTATATCATCATAGTTGATATTTTCTAAGAATCTTGATAAAGAACTGTGAATTCGATCAACTTTGCTGAAGCAATCATCTTCGTCCTGAATCTTTTCAAGAATAAGATTCTTTTTATCGATCAATAGAATCACATAAATATAGTAAATGACGACAATTGAGCCATAACTTATAACTTGGTCAAAAATCAACCCCAATGCTGGCAGCGTTTTCAAGTCATGAGAGAAAAGAGTGATGACGGGGGATAGGCAAAAAAATGGTTTGACAGTGGAGATTTCAAGATCTTTAAACAAAACTGGATCAATTGATTGCAAAAGCTCAGGAATAACTTTGAGTGTTTCCAATGAGCTATCTAAATTTGGCATCATAAAGTCCCTTAAATGTAATAGGGCAAAACTCTCAAAAAATTGATAGGAAAGGGATTCGTCCTGAAGACTCAATAAGATGACGGAGCAGACGTCATGAAGCCCCTGATAATACGAAAGTTCTGGGTGGTTTCGAAGAAACATCACCAGTATTTTTTCCAACTTTGCTCGAAGATCAGCTTTTTCCTTATCACTGATGAGTAGTGGATAGTAGACAAACGATCTATTGACATCTAATCTCACCTGCTCTTCGTCCCGATGGGTCTCCAGGTATTCCAATGCAGTGCCGTTTGGAGTTTTAAGCTTAGAATTCTGCAGTAATGGCCATGCTTTCTCTCTGTAGCGAGTTCCAACAAGTCCATCCTTCCCCTTGGCTGCTGTTCTCAACAGCGGGATGTCCTCAAGGTCCACAGCAGTGGAAACGCTTATCTCTTTTAGACTCCGCTGGCTGATAGTATTTCCTGCTTTCAATGATAGTGTGTTCCATTCCAAGTCATCAGTCATTATCCAAGGGGGCTTCTCTTCTTTAGCTTCAATGTTTGCGTTAATTTTGTTTGTTCTTTTCGCTTAACAGAAGAAAAAGTGTCAAAAAAATTAAGTCAACTTCAGATCTCCATCAAATCAACACAGCGAGCCGCCCACCTCTTCCAATTTCCAAATACAAAACATGACAAAACTAACACAGTACAACGACCGGCAGTACATTTCCGGTGGGCGCTTCAGTGAGGTGTACAAGGCAACGGACACGACGGCGGTCCCACACAAAGTTGTCGCATTGAAGGTCACAACCCCAGACGAAGACAGACCACCGCACAACTCTCGCCAGGAAGTGGCGCTACTCCGCCAGTTTAGAGCTGAAAGGCATCCAAACATCATTCAATTGCTCGGTGACTTTACCGCTGACGCTGTAGACCAGGTCATTGTTTTCCCTTATTACCCATACACACTGAATCACTACTTAACGCTGAACTCCACTATTGTTAAACAGCGGTTTAATCCCTATCTACTGCAAACGGACCCTGATAGTGATGAGGACAGATCACCGGTCTATAAGAACAACCTAAGCCAGGAGAAAGCTAGAAAGATCATTCTTGGTATCGCGTCAGGCTTGCGCTTTCTACATGACAAAGGTATCATCCACAGAGATATCAAACCTGAAAATATCCTTTTCCAGAACTTTGATCCCGTGCCTGTGATCATAGACTTTGGGATCAGTTATGAATATCCTGACAATCATGGCAGGGAGCCAAGTGACAAAAAGATAACCGATGTTTCTACGGGTATTTATAAGGCACCAGAGCTCTTATTTGGCATATGTGATTATTCATTTGGTGTTGATATTTGGTCATTAGGGATTGTGATGACAAAAATATTCAGTAAAGACACAAAACCTGCACTCGATGATGAAGGCTATGGTGATTTGAGGCTAGTCTCACTGATATTCAAGACTTTTGGCACTCCAACTTTAGAGACTTGGCCTGAAGCGAAGAAATCTAAAACATTCAGTAGGCTTGAACTGGTCCCAAAAGATGGTATTCCTATTGATGATGTTTTACCAAATGCTGATCCCGATATCAAACTGCTATTCCAAAAAATGATGGTGTTCGAGTCCACGAGAAGATTAACTTCATCTGAAATTCTCGGCACATTGTCAGGCTGTTCTTGAAGTGTTTACAGCTGGACTGAGTGGTATCATAAACATGTCAAAGAAGCTCTATACTTCAAGAATCAAAGTTCTTTCTCAAACTGTCTCTCCATAGCCATGAAGTCTAAAAGGTTGTTAACTCTAATTAATTCTTTCTCTTTGATCAGCATGTCTTTTTCGAATTCATAGAATGAGTCTTCCTCTCTGTCGATATAATAACCGTTCTTATAGTAAATTAAGTGGTCACCAACTTTGTAGTTCGGTGTTTCACCAGATATCGTGGAAACCTCACTGTATTCGCTTTCGGTTATAGATTGATCAGCAGCGTTTGTCTCAGACTGTTTGAGTATCTGAAGTCTTGACTTCTTAGATTCCTTTACAGCAAGCTTGATTCCAGGAGCCATCTTTGGCGTTATATCCACTTGTTTCTTAGATTTGGGGGAACCACTGGCTAGATTCGGCGAATACTCTGTGCTCAGTCTGTTGAATTCTTCCTTGTTTTCTTTGCCAGAGACAGTAATTGATTGTCTACCGGTGAACTGTCTCTTCACTATGTTCTTTTGTATTAAAGAGGGTGTCAAGGGGGTTGATGGTGCTCTTTTCTTGTCACTTGAAGTATTCAAATTGTCGACAATAGCGTTTCTCAATTTCAAAGGGGTAGCAGCAGCAGATTCATTATCTGGAAGTTGCACGAAATCCTTCCACTCAGTCATGTTTGTATGTTCTGTAGGGGATGTGTGTCTCAATAGCTGAATCTGGGATCGTTCGGAAGATGGACTCGAGATTTTTGACTCAAGTTTGTGGTTTTTTTCCAGAAGATTTGTTTACTTTTCCCCTAATCGGGTTATCTCGATTCGCGAAGCTCCAATTGCAGTTACCACAACAACAACAATCACAGGCTTGACGCTTGTCCTAATCAGACTAAGAGGTAATCAACTACTTGTAACTTCTTCAAGAATAAATCCAGATATTTTCGGAAATCTTCAAGGTCTGCGGACCAGAAGCAGCTGGCCGTACAGAAAGGCTCATCTCTTGGAAGGTCAGAATCCTTGATTGCCTTACATTACCATCGACTTCTCGCCCTTGTACAATGTAGATGAGTCAATAAATCACTGGCCAGCCCCTTCAAAGCGGTAATGAAATAGAGTAACAATCACCATTCAGTTCGGAAGGTCACTATGAGAAGAGACATCTTCCAATCTATCTTATAATGTTGATTTCTGCCACAAAATCCCTATTATCCAGGCTCTTGGCCGATACCCCGATTTCCAGAGAATTGACCCGTGTGCAGCTTATGGATATGAAAGACCGCAGTTATACAAGTATTTCATACCGGGCTGATAACACTTTGCATTCCCCAAGGTCAGGTCTTCTCATTCTGAGCCGCTTCATTCTCGTCATTTTGTTTGATTGCAGAGAAAAATTAGGAGATAAAGTAAGAACAAGAATCATCTAAACAGTGATCCATCACAGAACTCACTAACTCCATCCCCTTGTTACATCATGTCTTACACAGATCGCCCTTTGAACGCGTTCGAAGACCTTAACTACGTGAGAAATAAACAACATGGGTACCCTTGCTTTGTTGTGGGTGCAAAACTTCTAGCACCAGTGTCAAAGTCACAGGTGACCAAAGCACTGGATAGATTGGTCGCAGAGAGAGTTGTCCTAAGATCCAATGTTTTCAATGGAGTTGTCAAGGAGATCAAAGTGAACGTTGAGGCTTCTATTGAAATCAATGATGGTGACGAGCTCACTGATGTTTTGAATCAACTCCTGTCAACCGAGTTCCAGACTGACGTTGAATTACCACTTTGGAAGGTGACTATCAATAACAGTTGGCTTTTGATTCAGTATGACCACACATTGGTTGATGGAAATACAGGGGCATTCTTCGTTGAAGATCTAATAACATTACTACAAGGTTCAGAAATACAGCCTGACGTGTTTGCTGATGCCGTCCCACTGTACAAAGCTAGTTACTGGGATCTCATTAAGCATTTCAAGAGCTCATTCTTCCAAAAACCTCCTCAGTTCAAAGGTTTTAAGAACACTGATGATTTTCAGACACTCAAGAAGATCATCCAGCTAAATAGAGACCAGTTCGATCAAATTAGGGCTATCACAAGAAGGGAACATGTGTCATTCACTAATTTCTTGTCTTACATCCAGGCCAAGGCTTTGAAAACTCAGGTTCGGGTTACTGTGCCTGTAACTCTAAGAAGGTTTTTAGATGTTGGATCTGAAAGGGCATATGGTCTTGCTGTCTCAGGTATCACGTTTGATGTTGCTCCATATGATAAAGAAATTAACTGGGATGAAGTGAGGGATCTACACCGACAATTATCAATTGAAGAATTGAAAAAATCTGGGAAGAAAGTTGGTCTTTTGGAGTTTGTGGACAGAAGAAAGGTTTATGCTGATAACCTCTCTTCGAAGAATCATCCTGCTGTTGAAATCTCGAACCTGGGCCTAAGAACCCTTGAAGGAGTGGAGGAATTTATCTTTTCACAACCGAATCACGCTGGTGCTTATTTTACCAATGATGTGATTTCATCTTTAGGTGTTACCAATATCACGGTCAGTGGGCCTTTCGAATCTGAAGATATATTTGAGGATTATGTCAATGCTTTACAGGAAGAACTGTTAAAGTTGGTCAATTGAAAAGATCTCTAGGAAAAGTGACACTCTTATAATTTTGATATACATCTTGAACTCTTCTGATAAAGCGGTTAGTCATTATAATGCTCGCCATCTGTCCTGGCAGTGGGTTTCCAAGCTTTATCGGCTAAATCACCTTGACTGATAATCTTGGATTCTCAATCCTGTGTCATGCACTCTTGATCGAGTCCATCTTTCGTAAAGTTCTCAACTGTTTGATGAGCTGTATTCATGGTATCTCTTGATCTCTGACAAGTTCAAGACATTTTTGGTTTCGCAAACACCTTACAAACTTTAAACAGCACCTTTATCATTGCATTTTGGATACATTCAATTCCGAATCTGATGGCTGCTGTGTCACTGCTGGTGATATGCTGCTTTAACCATCCTTACTAGATACACCCTTCTGGACTTGGTGACCCATTATCCAAACTTGTTCCCACTCAAAATGATCCAACAGTGGAGTTTTTTTACAAGAAGAAAGCCTGCAAGACTGAAAGAATCAGTCATCATGGGAGAGATAGTCATGAAAGACACATTGATCATCCTTGGAAAGATCGTAGGTCTCAACATTGAAGGGGAAGACTCAATTATCCAAACAGACGCCAGGCTTATCATTTCAAAGTTAAGAAAGATGAAACCTTATGGAAGAGCCAAGAACGTGCCCAATTGGGCTTTGTTCATCGCTGGTTTAGCTTGTGTCACTGAAGAAAATAGAGAGGTTTTTATGGAGAACCTTGAGCAGGTTAGAATTCTGTCCAGACGTTATTTCATTCAACACAGAAATATGTAATGAAAATCCAAAATAAAGAAATTTGTATAAATTGTCGAAGAGGGAACCTCAGAATTCACCGAATAAATAACACAAATGTTGAAGAAATCAATATCATCATGAAGCATTCCATACCACTTGTGCTACTCTGCTACATAATAGCTCTAACTGTTGCGAGTGAAGTGCCAAATAACTATGTTAAAGATCCGATAATGAAATGGGTTTGACCAACAGAGACAACAGTACTAAGGTTGACAGCATCAGCATAAATCTTTTAAGATCTCTACCCAATCTCAGCATCACCAACATCACCAACATCAATGGGTCAGCATTTGTCTATGTAGACGAATATAAATATCTGTGGTTTGGGAAGCAAACCGGCGATGATAATAAGAATGTGACTAAACGGATTGCGGCACAATGTTACTGGGTTTTAGGTTTTGGTGTTAGTTTTTCACCAAGTCCTATCTGATATTGAAGAAGATCTACAGGTCTTGCCATTCTGACAGAAAATATTAATGTGTTCTCAAGTGTGAGACGTAACAAGAGGAGAGAGAGAAACGGTAACAACAAAGATCCTTTTGTTAGATACAGCCCAGCTAAACCAGCTCAGATGATAAGCCTTGGTAAGAAGCCAGAACAACCTAGTATAATCGGGACACAGACACAATAAGAACCCACAATTTCAATGATAGTCCTCTGATATTGTTCCACCTCATCGAAATTTCTGCTGCAATGTTTGAGAGAACCTGAAGATCCGCTCTGCCAAATCTGTTTGTACTGAAGACTCGGAAATCTATGTGGAAACTCTACCGCATTCCTTAAAGGGAAAGGTCTGGGACTCTTGGGACAAAACAAGGAAGAAAGGTGGTTCTTATTCAAGCTGAACTTCTTGTTGATGTTCATCGGTGGTTCTGGTGTATTCTTGAGATATTTGGATCAAAAGAACATCAACAATGGTTTTGTTTTCGGAATCAAAAAAGAACTCAAGCTTTACGGTAATGAGTTGAACTATGCTAACGCGTCTTTTTGAAGCTGGTGACTTTCCTGACAAAATAGACATCGCTGGTTACTGGTATACGAAGAGAGAACTCTCAGAGAGAATGCTAATCATAAATATTCCAAGAACTCAGGCACCAAACTCGATCTTCAGTGAACAAGAGATTAAATTAGCAGGAAAGCGTTAGAAACTCAATACGGTTTCTTTTTCTTTTAGTTGTCTTAGGTATATAAATTTATGTACCTTTCACTTACCGTTCGCTTATGTAGCCTTGCATATGGTCCCACAACTTCTTCGATGGAGTAATTCAGTACTAGAGGATTTTGGGAAGGAGGAAAGAGTCTAAGAGGAGGTCTTGGAATATCTGGGATGATTCTGGGTGCTTATTATGGTTTCCTGGGCGTTTTTTACAAGATTATTACTGTTTAGTGGGGAGAAAGAAGAGATATAACTATCATTTTGTGCGATATCCGTAGGCGATGACATTCACCATGGCATTTTAGCTCGAATTTTCCGATTTTAAGAAATCAAGGATAAACAGTTTTGAAATTGAAAACTAAAAAGAGAAAACGAATTTTGGAAAGAGAAAAAACAACAAAAATTGAAAAACAGTAGAAAAAGAGGGATTTAGGGTGGTTTAACTGAGAGGAGGGATGTAATAAAGAGTTGAAGGGGTAATTCAATTCAAAGACTGTGGGATTCGAGTTTTTTTGTGCCTTTTTGTGTCTTTTTGTGGTATTCCCAATCTCTTTGAACCATTACAAGACTCAGTTGAAAAATCCCAAGTGACTGCCACTAATCTTCTATAAGAACGGGCCCGGCGTAGTGATTAAGTTCTTAAACCTCTCTCTTTGAAACATCTTTGTACGCTTTCACAAGATTGATTACGATCCTTTTACAGTTATTTGAATTTAACTACATGGTTGACTGAGAAATAGCTTCAAAGTATTTATTTAATAGTATTTTGTATATTTCCAGCTTATCGATATAGTCATTGTCTCTCAAGTTGAAGTTTGATATAATATATTTGAATTTAATACAATATCAAATCCCTTCATCTATACGTGTGTTGAAGTAGATACCAAATTCCATCACGTCCAGAAGTCTGAAGTTGGCTATTCAAGTCCCTTCGTCGAGAAAGCTCTGGAAATGATGACACTTGCGTTCTTGTGAAAAAGAATATAATAACTCAAGTTCAAACCTAAAGTGCATGAATCTTCCATTGAGATTCTCTTTGGCGATAGCTTACAGAACAGTATTTCTCAATTGGACAAATGAATCAGGAATCTCGCTTCTCGACTGATGGTAGTGATGGTGATGATCGTGATGATGACAATGCTGCTGATGAACCAAAACCTCAGGATAGTCATTAAGGCACGATTAGAGAAAACGGGAGATGTCTTTGTAAACAGCTTAAATAATTCTCCAGTCTCTTTGTTTTCGCTGTTCTTGCCTGGGAATCTCAAGTAGTCTCGTGTCAGCAAATTCAAATAGCTTTAGGGTGCTTCAAGTGTTGAATCTTTGATAAGAACAATCTATGAGAAACCAAAATGATCCAAAAAATATGGAAGTCTAGCGATACCATCAAAGAAATCTGGTAAAGTTATTGAATTGGGCGCTGAATTCTTCTTCGAGTGCAGAAATGTGTAAAAAAGATTCTGTAATACTCTGGACCCTCTCTTAAGACCATCAGCACATACCAAGGATATATTGAACATGGCCAGCTTGATCTAGTTACTTAAGGCATCATCAAAGTCATCGTAGCTGATCAACAACAAAGCCATTAATTTGGTTAGGCATCAGAGCCAAGTAGCCCATCATTGACTATTTCACCTTGTATAAATTAATTAATAGCAGAGTCTCAAAACAGGTTCTGAAGATATCGTAATGGTTTCAGCATCGCTCAAACAACTTCAATCCAACAGTTGGCATATAAAAGATAGGTGTAGTCAAGCCGTAGAGACATCCAATGGTAATATAGAGGGCAATTCACTCCATCAAGAAGCCTGTGAGATTGAGGTGTGAGAGCTTTTCGTTGGCAATTGAAAACACTTGATATCAACCTGGATATTTTGATAGCTTTCTGGTGTTAGCCTAAAGTCGTGAGGCTCTGACTCAAACCAAGAGTCAACTGAATGACGGTGTTTTCAGGTCAGGCAGTGTATCGAGGGCAGTAAAGAAAAGGCCCATGAAGCGTTGTACTTTATCACAACACGTGAATCTTCTTCTGGGCTCCCAAACACTGATTCTGAGGAAATTAGGGTTCAAAGACTGTAGGAAGCGAAGATAAATCCAGTGTTGTCAATAATAATTCCCATTTTCCACTGTTAAAATCGTAGCCTTCTCGGTTCTCGACATCCCTCATTATCTCTCGGTAAACATTTACACGGCAATCTGTGACTTCTTGTAGATACTCCTTGTGATTGTTTCGGGAGTCATGTGTGGTGGTTGGCTCTTTGGAATAGCTGGGTCTGGAACAAAACCGTGGGCAGAGCTTTCTGCCATCCTTGGAATCGAGGATCTGTGGTTAGAATGATTTACAAACAAGTTGAAGTTTCTCCTGTTGAATGTGAGAGCGTTGGCCATGGCTATGTAACCTTGATGCTTCAGATCATTAGTGGAATGCCTTGATCATCCTTTTCAGACATCATTAGGACAGTCTTTGCAAACTGGGATCTGAGCACCTTCAACACCTGGATACAGTTGGTCGACATGAATACAGCTCTTGGTTATGGGGAAATCTTGTAAAGACATAACAATAAGGCTGTCAGTGAAGGTGCTGGTAAACAATCTTCATTTGAGGTCGATCAGGGGCTGAATTGACCAACTCTCTCTTGAACTTCAGTGACAATGTGTTGATAAGTTGCACCGTTCTTTTCTGAAGACAACCTTCGTGGCAGGACACATCAGTCAAGTATCGAAGGGCCCCACATAGCCGAATCTTCTCGCCGTCTTCAAGTTATATTGGACGCGTAAGAATTGAAAACGGCACTTTTTTTGGAAACTTCTCTTTTTATTTTTCTATTCAGAGTATCACAAGCAAAGAAAAATTAAGAAGATACAGTAAAAACTCGTACCAAAAAACTACCCTAAGAACATTATAATTTACGTATCTTATACAAAAATACAGATAATAACCAGAGTAGTGTTGAAGGCTTACCTTGTGAGATGATAGAACACGAAGACGAAGGGGTACCAGCTGAAACAGAAGACTCCGAAGTTGAACTGATGTGACATAATCATGATTCAAATATTCATTAAACCTCTGGGGATTGTTTGATGGATGGCAGGTCAAAGAATTCCAATTCAGTATCCTTCAACAGTTCGGTGAGTGTAATCAAATAAACTCAAGGGTAGTCTTTTATGATAGCTCTTTCAAGTAGAACTTTGATGATGAAACTGTAATTCCGTTCCATAAAGAGGAAGCACCAAAGAAGTGTAAGATCAAATAACTAAACCAGTGGGTGCGTGGGTTAGCGTATCTTAGCTGGTTAGATATAGCTTCAATTAAATGATACTGGAATTCGATTGAGCCTTCTTGAACCAAACTGGCTAATAAAGAATAGTGTGATGGCTTTAGGTTGAATGTTGGGCCATTGCTTGGTCTTTCGTTAACATCTCAACATAAAGAACCAAAGAGTTGATCAATTTTGTGCTAAAGTCTGACTTGGAATCCAGATTCAGGTGTTGGGGATTGCTTCAAACCATTCAAAATTGTCTTCAGTAGGACTTGCGATGGAACTCGTAAGTAGCTATCAATAAACCTGTCTAGGCCTTGCAAATCATTCTATGGACTGTAGATAACAATTAAAGTCTCTGAAATCTCAGTGAGTCTAACGACTTTTAAGCCTTGAGTGAATGTATCTAGCATCGAGATGCTCTTTGGGAAAACTGACAAAGCAATATTTCTCAATTGAATAAATGAAGAAAGGGTCTCGCATCTCAACTAATCGTGTTGAACCAAAACATCAGGGTAATCATGTAGTAGCGATAAGAACTGACTGAAGGTTCCCTTATAGATAACTGAAATGACTTCTGGGATCTCTTTGCCTTTGATGTACTTGTTTTCAAATATTAATGAGTCCAATACCAGCAAGATGAATTTACCTTGGGCTTTAGGGTGCTTCAAGTCGAGAATCGTTGACAAGAATAATCTGTGAGAAACTAAGGTGATCCAAGCACAACTGAAGCCTGGGAAAGCCAAAGGTTGATAAGCATTGAAGAAGTCAGCTAACGCTATATAGAACTGTGTGTTGAATTCTTCTTCAACTGTAGCGACAGAACTCCATTCCGATAATAAAGTGGAAAAGATCCTGAAGTATGGGCGCTCCTTGAAGCTCTCTCTGGATTTTTCATGATCATCAGCAAAGACCAATGATTTGATGGACATGCCCAGCTTGAAATAATTGTCTTAGCAACATTAAAGTCATCGTGGTTGATCAACAACAGAACAATCAATTTGGATAAGGCATCTTTCGTAATGAGCACATCATTGATAGTTTAACCTTGCTTAAAGTACTTAATAACAATCTCAACACTGGTTCTGAAAAACCAAGTAATGGCTTCAGCATCATTCAAAATACCAGAATCTAGCAATTGGTATATATAAGTCAAGTGTAATCTTGAATTGTTTGGTTTGTGTTGCAGCAAGCGAATCCATTCAGTGAAGACATATCCAAATCTATCCACAGCTGATAATTCTTCACCGACAATATTCTGCAAGATAGAGGCTTACAAATTTCCTGGCGATTCCACGAAGGCAACAGCTTTTATATTATCGTTTAAGCTTCTTAGTCATCAACTGTTGTAACGAAATCAGCATGGTAAGCAACAAAGTCCTTGGATTTCAAACTCTCTTCAGTCAAGCTGCAAGCAAACTCCATTTGGATAATAGATCATCAAATTCAAAAGGCTGCGTTAATTTCACAGCAAACAAAGACAACAACACCTTCAAAGTGAACTTGGGTCATCGATAACATGGATCAACCACCAAATAACATCTTTTTTTGTAGCAGATCTCACAGATCTAATCCAACAAGAAAACAAAGACCTCAACAGCTAAATCGAAACCTGAGATCGTGAATAATGCAGTCACAACAAATTGAGTCAATTTCAACGCCAGAGGCTCTCAGGTTAAATTCTTCGCAATAACAGTGAAGATCTGACCGAGTAAAACACGGGTAGGTGACTCAGCATCTAGATCCTTCAAGCTTCCTGTAGGTGATTCATTGACAGATCTTAACAAGCTTTAAACAAGGCCATGAGCATAGGAATGCGTTTGTTTGATAGATATTGGTCTCTGGAAGCCATGAGTTTCGGTAGTTGTGGGGGCAGCTAAGGTGGATGCTGATGTGGCTGTTGCTGTTGTTGTGGAGGCACTTGTTGTTGAGAAGGTAAAACGTTGCCAATTAATGCTGGAACAAGCTGCTGAGACCCCTGAAGTGATATGTTAAATTGGCTTGTGATGACATTGCAGTCTTATCAAATTATTCATAAACTTGAAATCGAAATTGATGTAGCGAAGCACCATTAGGTTTGAAGACTAATAGTTAAAGCAAAGAAGCTGAGTATCTGGAGAAGCTTTTCGAAAAAAAAATATGGGTGTCTGATGTTGGACATTAATAGCCCCAACTAGAACTTCATCAATCAATTTCTTGAATGGTTTTCTCCTTACCAGCATTCTCAATAATACCACATACTAAGTCAATATTGTCACTAATTTCTTGAGGAAGCTCTTCAAATGAAGAGTTCGCAGCATTCATTAGCTGAGGAGAGATCCCATGAACAATTGTGCGAATTTTCTCCTTTAAAGTATCACGGCATGTAGCTAGAGCTGAAGTTTCAGCACGACGACGAACAATGCTGTAGGCAGGGCTTCACTGCATCAAGTTTTGTTCATAACAAACATACGCTTCAAATAAGGATGAGTAACAAAACAAAGGCGGTAGAACTAAGAGAGTTCTAAGATGGACCTTCATTTACCTATTGAGCTTGAGATTGAGATGCGCTTGATTGCTGATGAGCTTGATGTTGATGCTTTTGATGGCCAAAGTTGGGTGAAGGCTGTTGTGATTGAGGTTGTTGTCGACCTTGATTGAACAGTGATAGTTGGTCTTGCATGTGGTTAGCCAAGCTAACGAACTGCTGAGTTAAGACAATAGATGAGCTATTAGATTCAAGTCTCAAGTTAGTGATACCAGCTTCCCGCCGTGCTTGCAGCTCGTTTGAATCGTATTTTCTGATGACAATGTCAGCTTCAATATCATCCAATGATAATCTCAAATGATTTCACTAAACTTCAATTTCAAATTTCCAATTCAACTTCAAACTTGCATTGGTAAAGGTCTACCAAGACCTTCAAGATACCCAAAGTCCAAGAATTCAGATACTTGAAAACTTCAGGATCTTCAGTTTGGTGCAACACCTTAGAAATGAATGGAATTACCAAAATCAACCTATTCTCGTCATAAGCTTCAATCAGTAGTTCATTCGAAGCAATCGTTCTGTGTTTTTTAGTGGGATGTTTCTAACCAACAACCCAAATTCTTCAAGAAGGATCTTTGAGTTGGAGTTTCTTCAGGATCATTCAAAAGATCGTCCACTTCCTCTCCAGTAACATTGATAACATGATCAGCAAGAAGTTCATTTGGTTCTTGATTTGCTCTTTGAACCACATAAATAGAATGATCTCTTCAATACTGAAGTTTAGGTTCTCATCAGACAAGTTATTCAACAGAAAGAGAGCACGCTTGGAAACATCAATAGTCGGATTTCTCTAGTGAAACATCATTAGGGAAAGGAAGCTTTGTGAAGATGGCGCACAGACTTGGCTTTTGGTTCAGCAGTCTGATTCTAAAGTTGGTTCTGTTGCTGAGGTTGAGCCTGATTCAACGCAATATCAACTGTAGTAACACCTGACTTGTTGTTAATCAAGAGTTATTTGATAAATTTGTGGTTGAGACTTCAAACATTCAATTTGAGTCGAAGCAGCACAGTAATTTGATTGAAGATGAAGGAAGCTTTTGGTTGACAATTGGGAACACTTGATTTCACCCTGAATATTTTGATAACTCTCTTATGATGGCACTAGCCGAGACCGCTTTGTCTGAAGAGGGTGATTGGAGAAGTAAAGGGACAAAAGAGCTTTGTGGCTTCACTTTAAGTAGTGGGGAAGTTGTTGTGAAGCAGGCAATAAGAGCACATCCTCATCATAAGGTCTGAATATGATTGAGTAGTCAGCGTGTCTTAACTGTTGGTTATTTCTATCACTTTTACTCTCAGAAGTTTGTTTATGTTTCTTATATTTCTTTGAGGATCGAAGAATTGATAAGTGCACACTAATTGATACGCACACATTTTTGTTTGGAAATTTGTTGAATCCAGAACATACCGCGTTCTTGGTGTTTCTGCTCCTTTCACCACAAAAAATGCAGCCTTCATCCCAATTCAGAGTCCCAAAGGCTTTCTCGTCGTCATATCTTCCCCTCGATTAGGTTAATTTCCACCATGAACTTCCTCTAGCCAATTCAAATCCTCAAATGACCGAGTCAAAGTACCCATCCAAACTACTTATCACAATCCCAGACATCAGACATTGAGTGACTCATTTCAATACAAGGGTTATGCTTGTCAGCTTGCACGAAATTCCCCCTCCTCTCCAGATCAAGAGGAGCCTGAAATCACTCCGTTACTAAGATTAAAGAAGGAGAGATTCAAAAATGATAGAGAAACGATCTAAAGAGCCGTTAGTGGTGGTTCTATAACCCACACTCTACACAATGGGCTTTTAGATATTGAAGAGGTGAGGTGGGATAAATGTGATAGCTACTTTGCAGATGACTTTTTGGTTCAGTTGATTCTAATCATGGTGCTGCTAATGCCTTGAAAAGAAAGGCGATGCTCAATCTCAAGCTTTTCATATTGATGAATCCTTGATTGATGGAGCTCAAAAAGGTCACAGAGAAGTTTGACTTTGCAAGGAAACTCACTTGGCTATTTATGGGTAAGAATTCTGCCCGCTTTGCAAGATCAGAGTAAACAAGGTTTGGTATTTAACTTTTTGAAAGCTATTGTTTCGACACGTGTGGTTATAACCAGAAGTTTATGAAACTATGGAAAACTTAAAGAAAGTATGGTAATTTCGCATTCAAAGGAGAGAAAAGACATATCTGCAAGCATCTACTTCCAAGTCAGCATGGAGTATGACCAAAGTCGTGGGAGATTGGGAAAACAGTTCAAGTTCTTGGTTAACAATTTGGGCTATCCTGCCGAAGCTGGTAAGCAATCTGTCATGGAATTGATCCATTTGATTTTGAACAAGTCAGGCCAACGGTTTTTGGAAGCTGTTTCTAGTTCTTTGTTGCTCCAGCGAAATACTGATTCAGATACTGCTAGTAAAACTGGAGCTGGCGTTTCTTCAACGATCTTTTTGTTACAACTTTGCAAAGAACAATCAAGTTCATTAACAGCGATAGCATTATTGAATTGACAGCTAGGAAGATGGTCATTGTCCTGATCACCACGATCTTCGAGAAACTGGGGACTGAAAACCACGATAAATACATTTTGGCTGGTTGAATTCCAGAAATTCAGCTTTGTTGAAGTGTTCATTACACTTGTACAGAATCAGACTGAAAGTGACAGGCATTACGGAAGGCGAAGTCGAAGAAGAAGAAGTCCTGGTGAACATCAAAAAGTTGCTACAGTTGGCTAGATCAAAGTCAGAAATCGAAGCCAGCTGGGAGTTGGTCGACATTTCCTTCAATTGTCTGTCGATGATTATGAAAAATTATCGATTAAGAAATTTACACAAAAGGATTCAGGTATATCACTATTGTTTTGACATATTCTTATTAGCTTGTGCCCCAGAAATCACATTCCGGTCATTTTCCCAAAAGATTATGAAGGTTTACGTGAGAAACTTGCATGATGTGTTTGTGTTCAAAAGGCCCCATATTGTACATTCAGAAGAATATCTCAAATTATACCAGTTATTTGTCATTCTCATCGTGTAAGTGTCGCTGTTGAAAGTGCTGCTAACGTTTCTGTTGTGAAAGTAATCTTCGAAAGACCGGAGAAGGGTTTCCCTGCTAGTATGGTGATCAGTTCGTGGATAAAGCTGCGCTACAGATGATTTACCGTTTACACAAGGTCAAATCTTGGAAAATTATTGATTGATCGGTCTTTTGTGTCCGTTTTCCTCCTCAAATATTTGAATACAGATGGGCGTACACCAATATATTGTATATCATGACATAACGAAACCAATACAAAAGCTTTGAAATATCACTAAAAGTTCATAAGACGATAAGATAAGTATGTAAAGCTGTGAAGTAATCTTCAAAATTTCATAAGACGATAAGTATGTTGTTTCAGTTGTGTAGCATCAATAAAAATAGCACCACAACTAAAATGATCAGTAAAATATACAGATACTGCTTGCAAATATCTTTCAAGAGGTTCAGATCCTTCGTATTCTGGCAATTCAGCAACAGAAATCATTTCAATCACTGATGATCCAAACCCGGGTCTCAAGAAGCAGAGAAATGAGATCACATTCTCTGGTACCAAATTTGGCCTGTTCAAGAGGAGCAATAACCCATCTTTCAATTCTTTAAGTTACTGAGCTGACTTTGCTTTCTTTCTCGCTAGAAAAGGCTTGAAAAAAGTAATCATCAATGTCTAATAATCAGGAACCCAATCTATTAACCACAAGATAGTAACCTATTAACAGCTCTTCATTATTCCTGACATCGTAATTTTGAAGCTTCACTCAGTATGTCTGTTATGTCAAGCAAGATATCCAGTGTTCCTTCTCTTGACAGGTCAATCTGAGTACTATTCAGCAAATAAATCAATGGCAGAAGAATAGCTGGATCAATTTTGAGGTTTTATCAATGATCTTGTATGGAAAGGCTATTGAAGGGAACATGAAGGCCTGTAAATGAAGCATACGACCACCAATTGGACCTAAATATTGGCCTAATTCTTTGCTGATGACACTAATCGTGGAATCTGGAAGGAAATGGGACTCTTTATCGCCAAAGTCGTTGGAGGTGGTGTCCTATTTCAATTGTTGTAGGACGTATGACTTGATTTAGCTCCCTGAAGCATTCAATAAACTAATGTTCTTCATCATGAGAGTACTTTGGAAGTTAGCTCAAAAACTGATCCATCTAGTATTATTCAGCAGCACTTATGAGATTCCAGCCATTGACAAGCCATTGAGGTTTCAGTAAAATGCGAGCTCTGCCTTATAGTGCTCAGGATTGAAAGATAGTGGTAGTTATTTAATGATGGTATACCACTGTTGTGTATTCTTTTTTCAGTTTTCCAAACAGGGGTTCAAATTCGCGAACCTGTACTTTTCGCGTATGAAAAATTTTAAGGGATCGAAATTGTCGACGAGATTAAACAAAACCTTTAAAATCAAAAACAAATCCAACATCACAACCTGGAAGAACAAATTTACTGTCTCAGATCCCTGTCAAAGACCAATATGATTCATTGAAAACTTAACATTTGACCCAACCGGACTCAGTCCTTCAAGAAACTCGATACACCAAAGCTACCAGAATCCCATGGTGGCTTCGTTATAATGGATGTATGGACCCAATACCCATGCTAACAGAGCAAAACATTGAAGTGAAATCGCCGTCGACCACAGCAAAGAAGGTATACCATTTCCATCCCTTTCCAACTTCTCCCCCAAAGTTCAAGGAACCAAGAATTTCTTCAAGTTCACGATGATTATCAATCCTATTCTGACACTGGCAGAACTCGAAGGCCTACAATCCTGGTACTATGTTAAATCAATCCACCACAAAGGCATCTCACTGATTTCACCACTTGGCCTACACAGCTGTCGAAACAATTGCTCTGCTTCAAAGAAGGCCTGGAGAATGATGGATCTGAATCGTTGAATGAGAAGGATCTCAATGGTGAATCAAATCCGTACATCATTCAAACAGACCATCAAGAACAAATAACTGGAACAAAACAAAGTGAAGACCAGTGCAACCTCATATGAAACTGAGAACAAGACAGCTAAGAGATACACGAAGGAAGCAAGAACAAAACCAGGTTTTCTGGAGAGACAACAGATATTCAACCTCTGTCACATCGAACACTAGAGGCTTTCCCCAACACACATCCAACTAACAATGCTACAACCGGGAAGAATATACCACCGAACTAGAATAGTACATGCGGAATTAAAAGTCACAAGTAAGGCCTGGAACAAAATTTGGTCCCTCTGATGTTGAGGGAATCAAACATAAAAGAAGTCTGATTTTGTTGAAACCTCCGAGATCGCTGTGAAACTAGAAGTTCTCATCTATCTCTTCAATGGCTCCATTCATTGAAATATTTGGTTGTTCTACTTACCTGCCTTACAACTCAATTACACAATAACTTCGGCAATTCTTCAACATTTTTCAACGATGACACTTCAGACTAACCTTGACCTCCCCAAATGAGCATACCTCATATCTACCATACACAGCAAGATTACAAAGATGTTATTGAGACATTAGAATGGTAAAACTCTGGCTTATACCATTCCTATTGTGCAGTCTCTTGTTGGTAGAGTGGTGCCTAGATTGCGTGCAATTGTTATTGTCCCAACAAAGCCTTTAATCCAACAAGTTTTCAAGACATTCACCTCTATTTCAAAGAACTTTGACCTAAACATTGTGACATTGGGAAAGAATGATTTATCATTAAATGAAGAACACTCTAGATTGGTCAAGAATACCCCTGATATTGTTATTACTACACCGGGTAGATTAGTTGATCATTTAAACTTGAATAGCTTTAACCTAAAGAGTTTGAAATGGTGTATCATTGATGAAGCTGATAGATTACTAAACCAGAGTTTCCAAGATTGGTTAAACGTGCTATTTTTGAGATTGAATGAATTGGAAGTGGAAAATGGCTCCAAGGTGTACCAAAGGAGACTGGTTAAGATGATATTCTCTGCTACTTTGACCACTGATTTTGGTAAGTTGTGAACTAATGAATGCATACGAGAATAACATAGATCAAAGACAATTTAATAAATCGATTGCAAAGGGCCAAGTCAGAAACAGTACTAAGGGTTAAAGAAGGCAGCATTATGATGAAGGGAGATCTGTCATAGGCGTGCGTCTAAAGTGAATGCTCAAGGTTCCTTGATGGAAACCTTCCAAAGCTTTGGACATATCAAACACCGTCAAACAGAACAGAGAGCACAACAGAAAGGCCACAAAAGGAACTTCTATATAAAGTGATTAACTAGATATGACATTGAATAAATGCGCCTACCCTTTTATACTCAAACAGTACTATACCAACCATTTTGGCGTTACATTAAGCTCATTTCCCATTGAAGGGTAAAATTTCTTTGCGAAAATTCTCTTTTTTTTCTATTTTTCCTGATCAAGTCACAAAAATTCTCATTTCCGTTTTCCTTCTTCTTGGTCAAGTTTGAATTTAGTAGAATTTTGGATTGGGCTTTTGAGTATAGAAAATTTCACGTGACTTTTTGGCGGTGGCGAGCCTAAAGTGGCGATATTATATGCTAAAACCAAGTCGATTTTTGTGAAAGTGGAACCATGGAATAGTGCGTGTGCGAGTGTGTGAATGCACATAGTTTCAGGAAAAAATCGCACTTTTTGGTGTTTTCGAAATTTGCCACCCATTTGCCATCGAAAAACTTTAGGGAAATTTTGTACAAAAATTTTTACTTTGAGTTTTGACCCTGTTTTTTGTAGGCAGGGGCTGTAGGCAGAGCGTAGGCAGGCTAGTCGCGAAGAAAAACGAACACTAGGCAGAGTACTCCCGCCCGCGAATTCCATGAAAAACAAAAAAAAGCGACTTGAACACGAGTTTTTCAAGCGCGAAAACACGCGAAAGGCGGTTGACTACCAAAAACATGGGTTTTCGCGCTCGGAGGAACTATATGTGGAAGCAAATGAAAAAGAATTTGGGAAATCTTCGGAAGCACCAAACTTCTGGATCACGGCGCTTCAGCTGTATGGGCAGGGGCGAGCGATTGGAGAAGAGGGCACTCTGGCGGTGATTCGCTGAGCGTCCCTGGGACTCAGGACCGATTGGTAGGTTAGGGTGTCTATCTGAGAGCATGCCTGCCCAGCCGGTGGAGTAGGTCTTTTATTAGACCGAGACTATTGGCCTCGTGGGATGGTGGAGAGGGATTCGGTGTGCTCGCAAGAGCGTGCTGGCCCTTTACACGTTGGACAGTATGGGTAGAAGGCGGAGCCAGCGGATTGGCGTGCGGCACCACCAGAAAACAGGCGGGAGGCTTTGCAGTGAGGCAAACCTTTGCGGACTGATCCGGGGGATTCTGGTTTGGGAGGCGAGCTTGGCGAGATTAGCAGGGCGGATCGATCCTGTGAAGCAAGCCTAGGCGGACTGAGCAGGGAGAACACTTTGAGGGGATCCACGTGGCCCGGCGAGATCTGGAGTGAACAGGAGGAGAGCCCACTAGACAGGGATCCAAGAATTCTAGCAGGGAGGTTCCAAGCGAAATCGGGGCGACCTGATGGCAGCGCGGGTACCCACCGGTGAGGACGAAATCTTGGTGAGGCTTTTGGGTGCGGAATCCATCCAGCTAGGGGGCGGGGACACTGAGAGGTTTATTCTTGTTTCGGCGAGCTTGGGGGAGGTGAACGGGGGAGAGCCAAACGGCGAGGCGGACCAGGGGTAGCTGAGCAGAGCGGATGATGACGGTGAGGAAAGTCGGGGGGCGGTGAGCTGGAGGGTTTTGCCCAGTGAGGTGATACGACCATGGAGTCAACGAGCGATCGGGGGGCGTGTCCTTTTGGACGTGTGCCCTGTGAGGTTGCCCTTGGGAGTTGAGCTGGGATTTCTTTGCCAGTGGACGGAGGGGCCGGTGTACCATTTTGCTGGGTGCTGCGCTACCTGAACAGCCTCGTACCGGATCTTGTGGGTTTCCGTGTGCGAGCAGCGAGGGATTTAGTGGATTACTAGCCTTTGGCAAGAGTTTTCAGCTAAGAAACTTGGGGGTCTGCCTGTGGGCGTATCCGTGTGGCTCGCCACATGTGATTGCCTGGGGGGAACCTCCTCTCCAGCTGGGGATGGCCAACCAGGGGGGATGTTGCAAACCCCACTGTGTTTACCGAAACCACGCTAGAGGAACTTAAAGGGGGCTTTATGGATGTAGGCGGGAGCGCTGGCGGGAGTAATCCCCAAAGCACCGCCGCCTACCGTTGCCTGGAGCAATCTAAGGCAACGCCACCAATACTATCACCAAGGACTAGGCAGCCCCCTGCGGGCGCGCCTAGGCAGGACGATAGCTATCTGGTTGATCCTGCCAGTAGTCATATGCTTGTCTCAAAGATTAAGCCATGCATGTCTAAGTATAAGCAATTTATACAG
>JAKTWU010000028.1:0-41032 GCA_030582435.1 Taiozyma onychis
ATGTTGTAAACGAAATGAAAAATATTGTCAGAACTTTCTTACCTAATGAAGAAACTATCTCTAGCGCATCTGGGAAAGACAGCTCTTCTGTCGCTAGTTCCAGGCAAGTTACCGGTGCTAAAAGTTTGAGTTCATTGATCAAGATCATGACACCTCGTGAATTTGAAGATATGTTGTTGAAGGTATATGCCACAGTCTCCGAGGGTTTGAGAAGATTAACGGTTCATCAAAAGCTGCTGTTAGATCTTGCTTTGAGCAACACTGACCCAAAGAATCAATCTGTCTCCATCATGCAATTGGATATTAGAAATGCCATTAACAAAAGTATTGAGATCATTCAGATCAGGATGGGAAAGATCATTACCGTTAGAAAAGATTTGAATGCCAATTTGAGATTTGATTACTTCATTAGATTCTATTACATTAATTCTGTCTTCTTGAATGAATGTGAAAGTATATCAGGCATCAATTATAAGTTCCTACCTGATGTAATCAATTCACAAGTTAGAAATTTCATAGCCACTTTACATAGCTCCAATCTGAAAAGAATATCAAGATCCATTGAAGAAGAAGATTGGAAACCACTAATTGTGTCACAAAAGCTACAGGTCATTGTGAATGATATTGTCGATAACAAAGATCTAGACACTGAACAGATCTGGAAGAAGGATCTTTTACATTTGAGAGACGAAGAGAGCACAAGTCCCGTTGAAGAAGAGAAAAGTTCACATAAGAGATCAGTGGTGGTGAATGATAAGACTTTTGTAGCTAATAATTCATTATTGGTCCTAATCACCATCATTAGAGACATTTTCATCTTGAAGACCAATTTCCATCACTTGTCAGGGACTTATGAAGCCAATCTAATTGAATTGATCAAATACTACACTGGTCGTGCCATGCAAAGTGTCAGGAAACCAGATGGTTCATTGAATAGGGATAAGAACTTGAGTGTACTTGGTGAATCTTTGGATTGTACGCAAGAATTGATCCACTACATTAGAGTCGATTTTGATAACTTAGACCTGGATGATCAGTACAATAGCCTGATTGGGATCATAACGAGTGCAAAAGGCAAGATTGATAGTATTAACATGATCCCTGAATGATAACTATTATTATAACTAAACATACACGTCGCATTAGCATTGATATATAACGGACGCGATAGCATTGTAACTCTACAATTCACATATCTCTGTTCCCTCAAATCAGAATCTCGAAAGTATTATTACACACTCATTACTCATTTATAGTCATCGCCAAAGACATATTCCCCATTATTCCCAGTACTGCTAATGGCTGCACTGGCAATGACGGCAGTTTCGGTGTGTTTTCTATCGAAATGTTGTAGAACGACAGGTAAATCTAGGGCAATATTGTTTCTGTTGGCTTCTTGGATTAAATCCTGTAGCAAGATATGACAAATTTCAACAACATTTTTCTTCTTATGATCTCTGATATTTGATCTCATCTTTTCATAACAGATTTTAAAATCAGTACCTGTCCAGTAGGTCTTTGGATGCACGGCTGCCAGGGCTTCCCAGTCAATTTCAGCTTCTGATAAGAATCTCAACTCTTGCAACTTTGACAATAGCCAAACACGATCATGGATGTCAATGGTTTGTGCTCTTGCCAGGGCTTCTCTTTTCAGAATTTTGTTCCATTTATATCTGCATTGGATTCTTGATCTAGTACCACCAATTTCTTCAGAGACAACAGTCCAATTGACAGCTGGGTTTTGCACATTCTTATCTTCTTGATCTTTGATAATATTTGAAACGATCTCCTTTAATTGCTCTTCCTCTTCTATGGACCACTTGTTGGAGGCACGGTTGCTACCACATTTGACATAGTTTCTCCATCTATCTCTACAATCTTCTGGCATTCTTCCCATTGCAGAGCCAATTAGTTTCCACTGACTCTGTTTCTCGGCAACCAACTTATTCAACAAAAGATCCTCATCTGGAGACCATTTACCACGAACTTCAAAGATGTGATAAGCTCTTCTAACGTGCTTGTAAACCGAGGCACGGGTTCTATATGGTAAAACCTTGTGTAATAAATCCCAAAAATCATCCTTCCTGCGTTCATTGGCCCACACTCTTTGACAAATCTCCTTTCTAGTCATGTTGTTGATGTGACAGTAATCAACAATGAATCTATCAATGGCTTCAATCTCTCGCTTGGAGAACATCTTCCCCTGCTGCTGGGTTTGGACCCAATTGGACGCCTTAGTAGCAGCGGCAGCCACCAGCTCTGCAGCATCACCTGGAATTGGTTTTGAATCATTGTCATTCCCCTTATCATTATCTTGGCCTTGCTCACGATCTTGTGTAGCTTGAATGATAGTATTACCCAGGGCATGATGGGCTAATTGACTATACTTACTATCATTTTCATCAGGTGGTTGTTGAATGTAGTCTTGAATGTTGGCATCCTGGGCTAATTGATTTGCATCTAGGATGGCAGCTCTAACCAATTGTTCATGATCAGTGGTGTCATCTAATTGAGCCAGTTCTGGGTCAACAGTCACGTCTTGTTTTCTCTTCTTCTTGGTCTTGGATTGGGATATTTCAGATTTTTCATCCTCATGTAATTGATCAGTATCCAAAAATGCATTCCAATGCTGGAAATCATTGATCTCTTCATTATTGAATGACTTCTTTCTCTTGCTTGACTTCTTGTTGTTATGGTTACCGTGATGGTTACCATGATTATTGTTATTGTTGCTATTGGTTGAATTGTTACCTTGATTGCCAGAATTACCATCCAAATCACCAGCGACGTATTTTAAGACAGCAGCTTCAACATTGCTCTTGTCAGACTCATCTTGATCACCTTCATTAGCGGTATCAGCACCGTGTTCACGCTTTTCCTTCTTCTTCAAACCCAACAACGCCTTTGCCCCCTCCCGATACTCTTTTCCTTCCATAATGGATCCCAATTCTTCAGTTCTATCGGTATGCAAGCAGAACGAGCTAAATAATAACAAAATTCACCCAAATATGAGACTAATGCAAGTTATGTGTCACTTTGAGTTACCCTTTGTTTACTAAGGTTACCCTTTTGTTGATGTTTCTTTAGGAAGGGTTACTCCTGAAATTTTCTAGATTTGAAGAATTTTAATTTTCTTCCAGGGTTGATTACGTAAGCTTGCCTCCCAAATTATCTTGCTCATGAATCCAATTCGTTGGTGTAGATGCTACAGTGCAGTTTGAAGAATCAGTTCATTCGAGTGGGCCAACGTCTAATTTCCTACTCTGATGATAAACAGAATTCAATAAAATCAAAGAAAATCAAAATCATTAATATATGCCTCGTTATAGTATGAAGCAGTCATGTTATGTTATTAAAAAGCAGTTCATTCAGCTGGAATGCTTCTTCCAACTGTTGAGTATTGAAGATCTGAAACCTTTTTCCTTTGGGGACCCAGCAGATTCGGGCTCGTTTGCGTTTAGGTTGTTAAAATCCTTTTGTAAATCAGCGACATCGTTTTTCTTGCCATTTGTAGATGAGCCGTAACCTGATATCACATCACTTAGGTTGTTGTTTGGGCTCTGAGAGATGAAACCTTGAGCAGCAACATCACTCAATGATGCATAACTTGGGGAAGATGATACTTTGCCCAGATTCTCGCCAAAGTTCTTGTTGCTGGAGGCGCTGTGAGAAATGGTGGAGCTGCTGAACGGTTGACTCTCTTGATCAGATTCGGATTCAGAGTCCGTGTCATTGAAGGAAAATTCAGATTTTCTTTCTTGTTTAGGTTGACGTTGATTGTCATGATTCTTCAATTGTTCAGCTAATGATGGAGAAGAAGTTCTTGCCGGTTGTGGTGATGGAATTTCAGGGTTGATTGCCAACTGTGGTTTGGTGCCATCAGTGTTCACTTTTGTGTTTGGAAACGTGGCAGCTGGAGCCTCTGTGGCAGCAAAATCCGGAGCATCAACTATTTCAATGTTTGAACCAAGAACAATGTTATCTGGGACATCAACCATATTGATACCTTCAAGATGTTGTGGAGCGTCTTCATATTCATATTGAACGCTATCCAGCAAATCATTACACCGTTTATCATCACCAATAAAGACAGAATTGTAATCATAATGGTAGTTGAAACCTCTATTTGTGTTGGTGTTATGGGACATTGTAAACATGGCATTTTCTTTTTCCTTTTCTTCTTCATCAGAGCCATGGTTCAAAGATGTAGGTGGTAGTGGAGCAATGGTAGAATAATTCTTGGAGCAATTATTCTGATTCAAAGGGTCATTGACCTCAACTTCAGCGAATTTTGGCTTCTCAGTTTCACCAGAGCTTAAAGAGGACAAGAATTCCTTGTTATGTAAAGAAGCAGTGGATGGTGATCTCACTTTCAAGAAGAACCCACCTTCATCATCTGATTCATCAGAGTCTTCGTCTTCGTCTTCTGAATCCTCCTCGTGAGCTTCATCTTCACCTTCATACTCCTGTTCATTGTCGCTAACATAGTTTAATGAAATACATTGATCAACTGTATCATTGAAATGGACACGGCGAGATTTGATAGAGTCTTCATCATCATTCTCGGTGTTGGCACTCATCACAGAAGAAGCCAAGTTAGAAGTGTTTGGGTTTGAGCGAACTTGAACATTGGTGATGGAACTGTTTTTTGTCGACGAACCTTTTGAATATTGAGAATTAACTTTTCTTGAGATTAAATCAAAATCATCGTCAACTGAAGGTGGTGAATTGACATTGTGGTTGTTATTTGGGATATTGATTCTTGATGGTTGCGAAAGCATTTCAGTAACAGTTCTCTTTTTTAAAATTGGTTTGATGGCTTTTGTTCTTGGATTCTCAGCCTTCTTCTTCTTTTTCATCTTTAGAGCAGCAGTGACACATGATGATTCTGTATCGGAGCCATACTTCTTGTCAGCATCTTCCAATAGACTGTCATGTTCTGGCTCTTGGTACAATGGACCATAAAGCCAAGTGACATCTGAATCTTTCAACCAGTTGACAGATTCGGGACTGATTGTTTTCAGATTGTATTTTGCCTGGGCCCAAGTTCTCCAAGAAGCATTCTCTAATCTTGCGGAATTCGCAACATTTTTTCTTCTTTCGACAATGTATCTCCATGATTTGGAAATGTCTTCTTCTTCCCAATCATGAGACAAGTAATCAACATGTCTTTGAGGTTCATAAACTATATCGTTATCGTCATGAGGTTGATGTAAATCTGGGGTACCTGAAGGAGAAGGAGAAAGAGAATCGCTGTAGTGGTTTTTATTTTCGTTATTGTATTGGGTTTCGTAATTGGCTTCATCAATGTCATCATCATAAGTGTAAACGATATTTTTCTTATCTTTAGGTTTCAATTGGGGTTCATCGTCAACGTTCTCAATAAATTGATTGTTGTCTTCGTCGTCATCATAATCAAAACTGGAAATGTTTGTTCTTGTTGTGGTCGTTGGTTCTGAATTTTGTTCTTGGTCTTGATGTTGAGATTGATCTTGTTCAATAAGTTTCTTTGTAGGTTCAATAAATTCATCCAACAGACCAACCGACCTCGTTCGCTTCAATTGGAAACTTGTATTTTCGAAATGTTTTTCATCGTGGGCGTCAACAGCCTTGGAATGGATACTGTAAGAGGATGGTGTTCTTTGCAAGCCGGAGCTAGGTAGACTTTGAGGAGATTCACCATCGCCACTGCCAGCAACCTGTTGGGCCTGGGCAAAATATTGGGCCAAATTGTTGGCCATTGTTGATACTTGACAATTTGCTTTACTTTGCTGAACCTGATTTGAGGATTCTTGATATAATAAGTTTTGTGGCAAAGTTGGTTTTGATTGGATATCGAATTAGAAGGTTGATCAATTAAAGAAGGATTCCAATTCAGGGTCAGAAACGACTTCCAGGGTGACAAGCTGCCTTTAGGTGATAATCCAGAGTATTTCTAACAGTTTTGAGTTCAACTATGCTAGCAATAGCCTCTGATAGCCAGCAGTTGTTTGAGATGGGGGAGCACAATTAGGGCACTAATAGTGAACTAACTTCAGCAATGGAAAACAGAGCGTGAGAAACGACACACACAGACAAAACAACAAACCGATGTCCGAGCGTGAAGCGTATCAGAGACGAATTGGGTGTGAATGGATATCGTCAGTGGTTGAGCAAAGTTCCCCAATGAGTTTTGGTTGACTTTTATGATGTAATTCGTATGTTGTTCCACTATGAGTTTTTTAAAATTTTTAATTTGTTCAAGTTGACTTCGGATGGGAATTGTTGCACGAACCATATATTTCGAGAAATGTGGGATTTTACGGGAAAAGACACATTCGAGTTTGAGGTGGCAAAGAGGTGGTTACGGGTGTATAGAGTGAGTAAGGGTATACCAGTGTCACTGGAGAGTGTCAAAACTGTCTTTTTCCCGACGATTTCCCTTTGAAACTGACTTTTTTGCAGGCACGTTCCATTTCTCTGGCGGTTCCCCTACAGGCTTTTTCCGGGATCATTCCAGCCAGCCTACTGGGAGGCTGGATTTCGTGGGGAAAACGGGGAGGGAGGTTGGTGGGGCGCTCCGCCTAAACGCTCCGCCTAGACGCTCGGCGGCCTAACTTTTAGCCGCCAGCGCTTGGGGGTGCTGCTCAGGAGTTTATGGCAGGGAGGCATCCGAAACTGTGACAGGGAGTTAAGACACCCTCTCTCCCGCCACAAGTCGGTGTAGAAGATGGCTCTGCCACATGGTTAAGCCGCACTAATAAAGCCACAAGCAGGCTTTCCCCAGATCTTACACTGGATAAGCCATTTTTGCCTGCTTTCTGTCTCCTTTTAGCC
This sequence comes from Taiozyma onychis, assembly GCA_030582435.1. Classification (NCBI taxonomy): domain Eukaryota; kingdom Fungi; phylum Ascomycota; class Saccharomycetes; order Phaffomycetales; family Wickerhamomycetaceae; genus Taiozyma; species Taiozyma onychis. Next base: position 6,817 of record JAKTWU010000028.1, read on the forward strand.
TGTTTATGGTCGAAATCTGGGGAAGTTACACTAGATGCAAAGTCCAAGGAACCAAAGTGACTAGCTTGTGGCCTAAAAGCCGGTGATTTTTACAATATCACTGGCTGGGCAGTTCTATATCATATAATAAGGTACAATAATGGCTCCACCCTCCACTACTGTATTCACTGGTTAAAGATCCAATCTCCCAAACCTTGACTTGTTAAATCTACAACTCAAAAATATGGGGTAATCGCAAGGGCTACTAACCCCAAGAATCCCCCAGATCCGCGCCACTTGAAGAATAACTTTAAGACGACATTCTCTGGTAAAGGCATAGTGCAGTCTGATACCGATGTGGAGGGGTGTCCGATCCTGAAAGTACTTGAATCTTTGCCGAATTAACAGGAACTCATTACTCTTTGTATGGGGTAAAGAGTTTATCCGCGTTTTTGCGTCTCGGATGCGTCTCGGAAAAACTCTCTAGAAGGCCGCGAATTTCTATTGAACACTAAAGCCTTAACTAGTTACCGAATACTACTAAATATTTGGTGTAGATTCATTGGTATAATTTGCTTGTGTGTGTCTTTTTTTCCTTAATTGTTCTTTGGCTAGTTTTGCATCTGCTTCAGCGTAATCAATCTAATTTTTATATTTGAAGTTGTTGAATTTGAAATTTGAGTTACAGATTTTCATCTAAAGAAAGATCTTTATAGCCTGCATTATATATAAATAATTTCTTCGACATTTTGATTAATCGCCCTCAAATTTAAGCTATATATATATAGGCTACTAATTAGTTCAATAATTAAGCTGATCAGACCTATGGTATCGATATATTCCAAGTTGGACCAGATACTACCAAATAAAATTACGTGATCCTCGGCAAAGGGATATTTTGAACAATATATTCCCATAGGTACTTGAACACCGGTGTAAGGAACGGAACGAACATAATATAATTGAGAGTTTCCTGGTAGCAATCAACTGAGGTATTTCATTATGAGTAGGCCTACATAGAAGCAACGCTAAATGTTTACATTCTCTACTGATAAATTCATTAATGTTCTTGTTCATCAATTCTAAGCGTCTCTAACCTGAATAGTTTACTATTAGGTCCCAGTAGTTGTGGTCAAATTCCCAACATCACACCAGCCGTTAACAGGCAAGCAACTCAAGTATTTACACCAATTACAATTATCACCGCCATTTTTACTGAAATTCAAACCCAAACCAACAAACCATGCCACCAATAACAATAAACATACGAATCTAACACCATTCCAAATCCAGAATTTGGTTTTATCAACATTCTCTGAGTGGAACTTCCATGAAAACTTCCTTTTTGTGGACATACGGCTTCCCTTAAGGACAAAATTTGGATTGTTTAAGAGAATTATGCTTAATAGCCCACCTGCTATGAACCCACCAATATGGGCAAAGTTGTCCAAGCCTGGTAACAACCCAAGCACAAGCATCACTATCAACTCGGCAATAAGAACCCCGACTAAGGTCTTGTAGTAAACAACGGTGGTCTTGTCTTTATGTAACAAGAACACCACCAAGTTCGTGGCAATGATGCCAAATAAGGCACCACTTGCACCTGAAGACGAAATACCATCACCTGCGAAGTTCAAACCAAAGATGTTTCCTGATAGACCACTCAGGATATAGATTACAAAATATCTCAATGATCCAATCAGTTGCTCAGTTTCCCTGCCCACGGTCACTTGTAGTAATAAGTTAAAGATCAAATGGATAAATCCAGCATGTAGAAACACAGCACTCAAGATTCTCCAAGTTTGATCTGGACTGACAGCATTTGACAGTTGACAAAGTTCTTTCAAGGAGCAAACTTGTGTCTCAGTAGTTGTGGAGTTAGGGCATGGCCATTCGATGCTTAGATCATCTGTTATACCTGAAATGGTGTGCATGCATGGGGGAAACCTGGATCCTATATAGATCTGGACATATGTGGAGGGCCCAATCATTGGGTTAAAGTATGGTTTCGTTTGCACGACTTTACCAGTCAATTTTTTCATTTTCACCAGTTCATAGATGAACATAATGACTTGGATCAATGTCATTAGGAATGTGATGAAGGGGAACCTCTTGACTCTTTCCAAAGGTGTCAAAGTAGCTCTGTGCCCCTTTTTGGGTTTAGCAAGGTCCTGATACTCGACGAAGGGAGTCACTGGCGGGCCCTGTGCATATATTTCCGGATATGTGTGCAATGGTGCTGTGAAGGAGTCGTTATAAGGCGGTGTCTGAGATTGATTGTAACTGAACTGATTTGTGTGGTTGTTCCCAAAGCTTCGGTGATTGAAGGAGTACTGATCCTCTTGATTAAAACTATAGTCAGAATTCTGAGTCAAAGAGTGCTTGGAATCATCCTGAGATTGCTGTGCTCTCTGAAGTTGATCAGTGGATCTGTTCATGTCAGTCATCTCGAACGTGAAGTCATCCTCATCCCTCACGACGCGTCTCTCGGGACCAGCAGTTAAGGACATACTGTAGCGCTGATTGGGGACTGGGTGAAGCGTTGTAAACAGCTCTTGCTGCTTCATGCTGTCTTGGGAATGTCTAATGAAGTGAGGATATGAGTGTTTGGTGGTGTTGAGATCGAGATGGCTATGCGGTACCTTTTTTCAGCATTCTACGCGTGTGGCTAGTTTTTTGACAAGAAAGGTACGAAAACGTTCAGTGTGACGATGAGGTAGAATAACAGAAGAGAAACGCGTCTTTGCTGCCTACAACAACGGCTCAGTGATCCTTAGAAGCTCCTTCAGTGAGAGAGTTACCCCCAAAAGGAGCCTCTCCCCAGTGATGTTCTGTTTTCCCACTAACGATAGTCTGCCAAGTGAGTACGTGTCAGTTAGAAATAGCATAAACAAGGGAAAAATTTGGAAGATGCGGAAAAAATGTGTCACCACCGATGAGCATCAACTGCTAAACAATATAAAACATAGATCGCCCGCCCTGGACAATCGCACATGCAGAGCATTGCAAACTATGAGGAATATCCCCTGAATGAGGACTTCAAAGGCTACAAAGCCACCAGTATAACAACCTCCACCTCAGCTCGAAAGAAGAGGGTGAAACCTTGTGTCAATTGTAAGAAGAGAAAGACAAGATGCTTCAAGACAAGCTCCTCGCAAACAAAGTGCAATGAGTGCTTCAAGAGAAAGGTGTCCTGCTCATACGATGAAAAAGAAGGGAAGCTCACCTGTGATAATTGTGTGATACGGAGAACAAATTGCTATACATTGCCTGATCAAGAGCATTGTTATGAGTGCTCATTAAGAAATGTCCCATGCACTTACTCCGCATCGTCTACTAGCCCACATAATACTGGACTTGATTCTCACATACCTCTTACTGATTATGATACATATCAAGGCCCAACTATGCTGAAGCAAAACTTGTCGGTGCAAGGTGCTAAATCATCAAACGTTATGGGTGGTAATTCCTTAATCGAGAAGAATTTGATTGACTCTGATCATTTCCAGAACTTCAAGAAGATAAGTGAATTCTGCCAATACAGTGATTACAATAGTAACTCTTATTTTTTCAAGATTATCACTGACAATGACCAGTTGATCAAACTTAGACTACAACAATTGGATAACTTGGATGATATCGTGAAGCCTTATGGATCTCAATTGGTCAACTTATATTTCAAACATGTCCATGCTTTCCTTCCTATTATCTCCAAGCCTGTATTCATGGAGAAGTACCAGAGAGATGAATACAAAGAATTTGATCCACTGCTGCTGAATATGATTTATTTGACCGCTTTGAAGTTTTGGCATTTAGACCCTACTCTCAAGACAAAGACTAAGCCAAACTTGGTGAAACTTGAAAACTTTGCCATCATCCTTTATGATCAGATTATCAACATCTTCAAGTTAACACAGCCAAAAATCTCACATTGTCAAGCATTGGTTCTTTTAATCAACTATGAGTTCCAGACAATTGAATCTGATTTGTTGAACAATAAGAATTGGCTGATGCTTAACAAGCTGATCGGAATAATCGAAGAGCTAGGTTTAAATTATAACAGTGACGATTGGATGGGCATCCCTGATTGGGAAAAGAAGCTGAGAAAGATCCTTTCTTGGTGCATCATCAAATATGACAAATTCCTTGCGCTTATAGAGTTTAAATCTTCAAGGATAGTAAGCGAGAATTGGTTATTAAACGAGTTGGAATTCAATGATTTTGATAACAGCGATGATATTGTACCAAATTTGATCTTTGTGAAAATGATCCACTTGTCCTACCACATCAATGACCTTCTTCTAGAGATCTTCAACTTAAGATCGATGAAATTTGATGACTTCAAGACCATCCACTCAAAGAGCGTCACCTCCATAGACAGCTTGGTGAAATGGCATGACTCTCTTCCTGAAAAGATTAGGTCCTTTCAACAGAGTCCATCCCCCCTGTCGTTAAACTTGTCATACTATTTAGTGAACATCCTCATCTTCAGAAGATTGATAAACCAATACCTGGACAATAATGACCCATCGTTGAGTCCAGTGTCCGCAACATTTTCTCCTATTGAACAGAAGAACATTGTCCTGTTTGAGTCTTTTGTGGAGAATCAAATCTTACCCACTGTGCAAGTTTTCAATGATGACATTATTTCACATTTGACACTGAATAATTTCACTCACAACTTCCAATATAGCTACATTTCCAATGCGACTGTCTTTATAAACTATATCATTGTCTTGAAATTAGTCTTGAAGATTTATAGGGACTCTGGGAATGAAACTGTGTTGTCCCGATTCAATGAGTTTCATTGTATTGCTAGGAACATAATTAATACTTTTGCTGGAGATAGTGAAGAGTTTAAAAGAATCGCCACACATTTGGAGAAGTTTATAGATGATGAATAAATGAATAAATGAATAAATGAATAGGGAAAGTTTATATGCATGTGTCCCTTACCGAAATGTGGCCCGTACCAAACGCTTTCCAGGTATTTCAAATTGAAAGTGGCAACTTCACAAAACCAAAACATCACCAAAATATAAAAATTCAACATCTTAAACATCTTCATAAACCGATTTCCCACAATGAGCATCCAAGTGAAGATCAAGAACTCTGGTAAAACTTACCCTATCGATTTGGTCCCTGGTGAGACAGGTCTAATCTTTAAGCAAAAGATCCAAAATGAAACCTCCATCCCAATTGAGAGACAAAAGATCCTTTTGAAATCGGGTCAATTGACCAATGAAGCCACTATTGATCAACTCAACTTGAAAGATGGTCAAATCATCATGGTCCTAGGCTCTCCAGAACTGAATTTTCCAAAAGCTCCAATCGAAAAGCCGGTCTTTTTGGAAGATTTGAAAGATGATGAACTATCGAAATACTCAAATAACCCAATTGGGTTAACCAACTTGGGGAACACTTGTTATTTGAACTCATCTGTCCAAGCCCTTAACAGCGTTCCAGTGCTACATAAAGCCTTAGAAGCAAATGAGAAAGTAGGTGAATTAGGCTCGAATGAACATTTGGCCATTCAATTGAAGAGAGTCTTTAATGAATTGAAAGAGAAGAAACATGACTCAGTTGTTCCAAACAGTTTGATTACCAGTTTAAGAGTGCTTTACCCACAATTTGGAGAGCGTGATGACTTTGGTAGATTCAAACAACAGGATGCTGAAGAAGTCTTTTCACAATTAATATCAAGTTTAAAATCGGTCCTTGGTGAAGAGTTCATCGAGAACTTCCAAGTTAGATTCAAATCAGAAATTAAAAACTTGGAAGATGAAACTGATGTTCAAGAAAAATTCGATGAAGATTTAAAGTTACAATGCCATATTTCTGGTACCACTAATTTCTTGAAGAATGGTATCATTGAATCACTAAATGAAACCATTGAGAAGCATTCAGAAAACTTGAATAAGACTTGCAGTTATGAAATTTCCAAAAAAATAACCAAATTACCATCTATTTTAACTGTTCAATTTGTTAGATTCTTCTGGAAAAGATCTACCAGTAAGAAATCCAAGATTTTGAGAAAAGTTCAATTCCCATTCCAATTAGATTTAGCTGATTTATTAGATGAATCATACCGTGGTGAAAAGATCAAGGTTAGAGATCAATTGAGGTCGATTGAAAAGAAGCAATTGAACGAAGAACGTGATTTTAAGAAACAAAAAAAGAACAATACTAATGATGAAGATGAGTTTAATGAAAAGCTGCACAAGAAGTATTTGGCCGAATATGCTGAAGTTTTCCCACCAGATCTAAAGGGTGAAAATCCATCTTCTTTATATCAATTGAATGCTGTGATTACCCATCAGGGTACTTCTGCTGATTCTGGTCATTATCAAGCCTTTGTCAAGGATAAATACAGCGAGGACAAATGGTGGAGATTCAATGATGACAAGATCTCTTTAGTTGACAAGGAAAAAATCGAGAGTCTTGCCGGTGGTGGTGAAAGTGACAGTGCTTTGATCTTGTTATACAAAGGTTTTGGTCTAGAGTAGTTAGCTTATTAGAAAACGTTAATGCATGTTGCAACAATTGTGTATAAACATTAAACCAAAAGGTGGTGTGAGGTAGAAACTCATTCTTCACTACAGTACTAAAGAGTATTATATTAAACATCTATGCATATGTAAGAAAATGATACACTTTACCATTATTTTTCGTTCCTATTCTTTTTTTGCTTTTCATTCTTTGTTCTTCATAAGCAGAGTTGCAACCCTAAGCTAATTCGTTAACCAATTTTTCAAAATTCTTAACTTCATCCCAACAGTTCAATGGTCTATCTTGATTTTGTTTCAAACAACTAACAATAGACTTCTTGCTCTTCAAGACATCATCACTCAATTTGAAGAATTTGGATTCTCTTTCTTTTAATTCTTTGTTCAATTTGATAATCTTATCATTCAGCTTCTTGCTCGAGACATTTTCATTGTCATCTTTAGTCAAGAGTGCACTGGCCAAAGTCTTATCAAAGTGTTCATTGCTCTCCTTCGATAGGATATCCAATCTCTTTGAAACTTCCTTTTCTAAGGCGATCTCAGTTAGTTGTGAACGTGTAAAGTCAGATTCGGTACCTTTCTCTAATTGATCAATTAATCCGCTGCCATATTCGATTTTGGACTGAGGAGTGAAGACTTTGGTCTCTGTAGGTTTAGATGAAGTGTTAAAGAAACCCATAGTGGAATGAATATTGAAAAAAAAAATGGAATGAACGCACTATGGCTATGAACTGTGGAGTACAAACTGATCCCTTTGTGAAAACTTGAACAACTTTTTTTCTCGAGATTCACATTTGGGTAACATTACGCGAAAGTTGCCTATTTGAGAAAATCAAACGTAAGGCTGGGTTAACAGTAGTTTAGAAAATGACATTGAAAAGCGCCAGTGGTTTAGCGGTAAAATTCAAAGTTGCCATCTTTGAGCCCCCGGTTCGACTCCGGGCTGGCGCAGTTAAAAGATCTTTCTCTTTTGAATTTTTTTTTCCAGGTGGTAGCTGTCTTCGAATTAGAAGTTTCAGAGGACTCCCTTACTTGTAAAATCATGGGTATATCTCTTTTTAGAGAAGATAGAATACCTCTTCTGTCTGCGGGTCATAATGTTAATGCTAAATCCTCCACGCCGCTTAAAAGAAGTTTGAAAAATATGAAAAATAACATTAAACCCGACTGTCTTTAAACAATAAAACAATCATCACCGTCAAAACTCACACAACCACACGATGAACGCTCCAGATCGTTTCGAACTGTTCATCCTACCAGATGGTGTCTCCAAGTACGTTCTTCAGTGTCCAGACACCCACCGCATGGAACCCTAGTACTAACGTCTTTCTTGTAGACTTAAAGTTGAATCAGATCCAAAAGTCGCCAACGCTGCCATCTTAACATTCGAAAAAGAAGATCACACACTGGGCAACCTACTCAGGGCACAGCTGTTGAAAGATGAAAGAGTACTGTTCGCCGCTTACAAAGTGGAACATCCTCTATTTGCCAAATTTGTGATGAGAATTCAAACGGAAGAAGGTTATTCTCCAAGAGAAGCTTTGAAAAATGCTTGTAATTCAGTCATCACTCAACTGGAAACTTTAAAGGCTAGATTCAAAGCTGAATGGAGCTTAAAGAGCTTGGCTCAAGGTGGTCACGATTACTGAATTTGAGTGTTGGAATCTGTTTTGGGCTCTGATGAATTAACAGTCGTCTCTACTTTTGGAAAGATATCAAAACAATGGGTAAAAAGTGGATCTTTTGAAACCCTCAAGCTACTGGAGCTCGTTAAAAGCTCGAACCTGTATAATAAAATAATCATGACTAATGATAGAGAACCTTTTACTGCTTCTATGTTGAAGGTCTGTTTAATGCATCTTCTATTAGGTCATTATAAAAAAACACAGTAATACAAACAAATATTGTACAGATGTGATTAGTGTCAGTTTATTAATAACGTCTTATTGGTGATCATAAACGTCATTAGTTATTGATGTTGACCTAAACTTCTATAGGACAATTGGGTATCTTTAGGGTGCTTTAACGCAAGCACTCAAATAGTGATTCGACTATTGATTGTGTGATTGATTGAGTGATTGATTGATTGCAAGTAGTGAATCATTAATTAATTCCCTTGGTTGAGGGGATGGTATTTGTAATCCAATTACTGGTTAACTTTGTCTCTTAAAGCTTCTTTGATAAGTTCAAGTTTTGTTTCTAAACCAATATCATGTAAAATGTTTGGGAATTGACCGTCTCTTAGGACTGCTGATAGTAGACAAGTTTCAGAAATGCGCTCAGGTGAAATGTATGTGATAACAGAACCAGTCTGTGAAATGCAAATTTTGTGATGATCTCTAAAGTTGAATTGAATTGAACCGTTGCTTAGTTCAAACATGACGTATAGCTCGTACCTAGTGTATCTTCTCAAAAAAACTTCCTCATGCTCAATCAATGAATCACCATCATTCGACACTCTGCACAAGTTCGTTTTCATGTATCTGGCAAAGAAATCAGCGATCTCAACTTGTCTTGAGAGGCTTGATGGGATATGATTGGCATCGTACTCGGAAGCTAACCAACCTTCAGAGGCATCATTAGTGATGTACCAGAAACTATTGTTGTGAGAAACTCTTAACAGTGTGTTGCCGTCATTAAATAAAACCCCAATATCATCAGTGGATAATTGATAACTAAACCCATGTTTGTTTGAGTAATCGACCCATTTACTGATTAGGATCGGACTCCTTAGATCAGCATCACTGGATTTACCTGAACCTCTCATTCTCGATTGGCGTTCAGCAATTGACATGCCGTTCAAAGTGTTGGTACATTCTTGCTGCAAGATGACATCAGATAACCTAACGATTTTTTGTTGTTGATAGTACTGCTGGTCATGGATTTGAGCATCTCTACTCAGTAGTTTGTCGTCATCGTCTAATCTTCTTGCTTTGCCTAGCTTGTTTATATTTGAGTTCTCGTCATACTTTCTAGGTCTAACAGTTGGATCAGTGACTTCTTTGTATTTACTCTTGGTATTACCAGGTGATAAAGATTGGGGTAGAATAGTCTTTGGTTTTTCAGACTCTAAGTCGGTCTTCAGAATCTCAACTGGATTTTTGTTCGATGTTTGGATTAAACCAGATTGTTTTTTCAAGTTCATGAAGTTATATTGTGACTTGACTCTGTCTAAGTCACTATAATCAGGAGTTGACACCAATGTTTCAACAGTGATTCTGTCTGGGAACGGACCTCTGAAGAAATCGTATTCTAAGATTTCATCTAATGTTGGTCTTTTCAGCGGGTTTGTAGTCAAGATGTCTTGAATCAAGGTCTTAGCAGCTTGTGAGATTGGCTTATCTTCCGGGAAGCCATAGTCATTTGTTTTGATCTTTTCATAGATCAAAGAAACCTCTTTAGATTGGAATGGTGGCTTACCAACCAATAAAGCATAGATCATGACACCGATTGACCAGATATCAACCTCATAACTGTGACCAGCAGTTTTACCCGCTAAGACTTCTGGGGCAATGTAGTTCGGAGTACCACATATGGTGTACTTACGGTCACTGTCGGCTTGTAATACAGCAGCTAAACCGAAATCACCAATCTTCAAGTTCATTTCTGGATCAAAGAAGATGTTCCCAAGTTTCAAATCTCTATGGATAACTCTTCTTGTATGCATGTATCTAATACCAGCAATGATTTGAGTCATAAAGAATCTAACTTCTGGCTCAGTTAGCACTTTTCTCTTCTTCAGTAGTTCCATTAGAGATTGGTTAGGGCAAATCTCTAGAAGAATGTAGACATTGACATCATCTTCAAAACAGTCAACAAATTGGACAATGTTTGGGTGGGCCATTGATTTGTGAATCTTGATCTCAGATAGTAACTTGGTCTTCGTCTTGTCACTTTTTATGGAGGCCTTAGCAACAGTCTTAGCAGCAAAGATTCTACCACTGTCGTCCTTGATTTGAAAGCATCTAGCGAAACCACCTTCACCTAGGAAGTCACCTCTCTTATAATCCTTTCCAGCTCTGGTACGAATCAGTGATGGTGGAGTCTTGCAAAGGGCAGATAACTTTTCTTTCTTCTTTTTAGGCTTTTCTCTAGGCTGGTGGGTTTCCTTCTCATGAAGAGCCTCATTCATTCTTGTTGATTTGAGTGGAGTGATAGCAGCCCTAGCGTTCAACTCTTTAGCACCTAAAGCCTGCAAAGGCTGACCTCTGACAGCAGCCATGTTGGTAGTATGGTGAGGGAAGGTGGGGTTGGATCTGAAGGGAAGTTAAGGAAATGATTCTCAGGTGCAAAACTTTTCCTGGAACAGAGAAGGGTGAGGTATGTTGGTTAAATGTTTTTTTTTCCAGTGTAACCACAAACACAAAAAGGGCTTCTGATGGAGAAACAACACAGAAGAAGAGACAATGTCCAGTCGAAACAGGTAAAGTTCGGTTTGAGTGGTTTGTGGACAGTTGAGAAAATCAAGAAACGCCTCAGTTAAATTGGATTTCCAGACCCTCTGCGGTTCAGGTGCCCACTGCTTCTCTGCTTCCTTTTGGGACGTCTTTGTTTTCATTTGTCTCGATCATTTGCCCGTTTCGGGAAATTTGTAAACAACAAACACTAAACAATCGACGCACTGGTTAGGGAGCCCTGGTAGAGCATTGCCAGATCTCGTAATGGCAAAACAAACAGACTTCAGGCTGGTATTGGCGTGTTTTAGTGGTTTTTCGGCTGTTTTATGATGCAGATTTCAAGGGACGTGCGTGCTTTGAGGGAGTTGTTGTTTTATCGAGTCTTTGGACGATGTCAATATCAAACACGAGAGCAAAAATGGTGGTGATGGTGATGGTGATGATGATAACGGTGGCGTTGCTCATGTATATGGTCCCTCTACAGACCACTGTCTGTTTTGTCTCAGCACTTAACCATCATGAACACTACACTTTAACGCTCGTGTATAATCACCTTCCTCTTTTGTTAAATGAGGTGCTTTAACTTTAAAAATATGAAAAACCAAATCTGCCAACTGTTGGCGTGCCGATAAGAATTCTCTCTGATCACGTGTTGAAAGTGCCTTTTCCACGTGATCTCCTCAGAAAGTGAATTTTTTTTTTCTTTTCTTCAGTTTTTGTTGTGTCAAAAAGATTAATTTTTTCTTTTGAACACCAATTGTAACACTTTTGCCCGTGGATTTCTTCAAAGTTCAGTTACCGTCATGAGTGATTCTGAGGATGACATTGTCCTTTCCAAAAGGACCACGAAGAGTGGTTGTATGTATTGAAATTCAAATGGCGCTTTTGACCCTACGGCGGCTAATTGGAGGTTTATCGTGTCTCTTCGTGGATATTATTCAGGTATTAAACCATGGTTTCAATAATCTATCAAAGTGAGGCCTTCTTTGTTCGTTTACTAACTACCAGTCCAGCAGCCAAAGACCTGTTGAAACAGGAAGATAGTGATGACGAGGTTCCATTGTCAAAGCTCTCACAGCGCTCAAAATCCACAAGTGAAACGTCTGATTATGATTATGATTCTGACACAGCGCTGAGCAAGTCTTCCGCCACCAAGAGAAAAGCTTCAACTCCATCCTCTCAGCCTTCCAAGAAGTCAAGAACGACTCTTAAGAAAGAAGTGAAAAAGGGAGTGAAGAAAGGGAAGAAGGTGAAGAAAGAAGACGGCGATGAGGATGACGACAATGATGTCTACAAATGGTGGGAAAACATGGACGATGATGATTCTATCAAATGGGAAACTTTGGAACATAATGGTGTTGTGTTCCCACCAGAATATGAACCACTTCCATCTCATGTGAAGCTATACTACGATGGTAAACCAGTTAATCTACCTGCTGAAGCTGAAGAAGTTGCCGGTTTCTACGGTGCCATGTTGGAAACTGAGCATGCTAAAAACCCTGTGTTTCAAAAGAATTTCTTCAATGACTTTTTAAAAGTGCTCCAGGAATGTGGAGGTGCCAATGTCGAGATAAAAGAATTTGCCAAATGTGATTTCTCCAAGATGTTCAACTATTTTGAACTTAAGAAAGAGGAAAAGAAGAACTTAACAACCGCGGAGAAGAAAAAAATTAAAGCTGAAAAGGAAGCATTTGAAGAACCATACAAGACCTGTTTACTAAATGGCAGAAAAGAACAAGTTGGTAATTTCAGGATTGAGCCTCCAGGTCTATTTAGAGGTCGTGGTGCCCACCCAAAGACAGGTAAACTTAAAAGACGTGTTAAACCTGAGGATATTGTGTTGAATTTGGGTAAAGAGGCCGCAGTTCCTCCACCACCTGAAGGCCATCAATGGGGTGAGATTAGACATGATAACCAAGTCACTTGGCTAGCTATGTGGAGAGAAAACATTGCCAACTCTGTGAAGTATGTTAGGTTCGCTGCCAACTCTTCATTGAAAGGTATGTCAGATTTTAAGAAATTTGAAAAGGCTAGAGAATTGAAGGGCCATATTGTTGCTATTAGAAAGGATTATCAAAGTCTGTTGAAGGACAAGCTAATGCTTAACAGACAAATTGCCACAGCCACTTATTTGATTGATGTTTTCGCTCTTAGAGCAGGTGGTGAAAAATCTGACGATGAAGCTGATACGGTTGGTTGTTGTTCTTTAAGATATGAACATGTCACTTTAGCTCCTCCAAACAAAGTTATTTTCGATTTCTTGGGTAAGGATTCCATTAGATTCTATCAAGAAGTTGAAGTACAACAACAAGTGTTTAAGAATTTGAAGATCTTCAAGAAAGCCCCAAAGAAACCAGGTGATGATTTATTTGATAGATTGGATCCATCCATCTTGAACAAGCATTTTCAAACGTACATGCCAGGGTTGACAGCTAAGGTCTTTCGTACTTATAATGCTTCTAAAACCATGCAAGATCAGCTTGATTTGATTCCAAATGAAGGTACTGTTGCTGAAAAGGTGTTGAAATTCAACGCGGCTAATAGAACTGTTGCCATCTTATGTAACCATCAAAGGAACGCTACTAAAGGTCATGAGACATCAATGCAAAAGATTGCTGATAAGATTAAAGAAATGGAATGGCAAAAGATTAGATATAAAAAGATGATTAAGATGATCGATCCATCCATGGTAAAGAGAAAACCAAAGTGGTTCAATGAACTAGATGACTTAACCAAAGAAGATGAAGCCACGATCCATGCTAGAGTGCTAGAAAAAGAGCGTGAGAAATGGGAAAAGAAATTCAAGAGAGATAATGATAAGAGAAAAGAAAACAATGAAAAACCACTTCCACAATCAGAATTGCAAGAAAACTTAATGAAGGTCAAAATTCTAGAAGAACAATACGCTAAAGAGCTGAAGACAGGTAAGCCAGATATCCCAACTAACGTCACTGTGGAGAAACTGGAATCTCAAATTGAGAGGTTGGAAGCAAGAATTGAAAACACAACGTTACAAATGAAGGACAAAGAGGATAACTCCCAAGTTGCCTTGAGTACTTCCAAGATCAACTATATCGACCCAAGATTATCAGTGATGTTTTGCAAGAAATATAATGTTCCAATTGAGAAAGTGTTCACCAAGACATTGAGAGAAAAGTTCAAATGGGCCATTGAATCAGCTGATGCTGATTGGAGGTTCTAAAGTGTCGTGTTAATTGGCATATTATACAGAATGTTTAAACGAAGATATGCATTAGACAATCAAAGTTAGAATTGTTTTGTACTATAAAGAGATGTCTATCATGTAAAGCCTTGTAAATGTGGAATGGTGGAGCTGAAACTCTGTGATTTTGATCTTCCTTGCTTGTTCATCTTTCCCAATTGCCCTGATTACCAGTAGACCGGGTCTAATCAAATCACCCCCTTGAGATTGGAGACTTGCCCAACGCACTGGCAAAAATGGAGATCTGGAGATATTTTTCTTTATTGAAGAAGAGCTGCCCCTTTCAATTGGTACTATTACCTTTGGGACTTGTTCAGAAAAGGGCACTGAAAACCCTTCGCTTTGAATTCTACTATGTTTCAAATTCAAAACCCCCCATTTCCTCGCCATATCAAAGTCTTCTACGCCCCTTTTTCGCACTTTCTCGCCAAAAGTCGGTTAAATGACAAAACAGTTTTTAACGATTCTTTGGCGTTTTTGTTATCTTTTTCTTAAAGACGCGTAAAAATGTTCGTGTCACCTGCAGATCTCTGCAGCACGTGCATAAACCCTTCTTCTTTTTACTGCAACAAAAGCATTCGTAAACAGACTTGTATCTTGTTAATACGCTTTGTAACAATTAAGACTGTCCTAAGGAGGAATGAAAAGAGAGCCATTTATAAGTTTAGTATTTCCTCTGAATTTTGATCTTTCTTCTCGATAATACTGGGAACTGAACCATAAATGATACATACACCAAAGCAACATGAGACTTTCGAAGTGCGCCCTATTCGCGCTGATACCACTGATGGTGTTGGCCACTGATAGTTCATCTACTGCAACTGCTGCAACAACTTCCACTTCAACAACTTCTGGTAAAGCTTCTTCTTCAACAACAACCACAAGCTCCACTGATCCAACCTCATCAAAGTCGTCTCCCTCTAGTTCAATCTCCTCAAAGCCTTCATCCTCAATCACACTAACTTCGGCCACTTCTTCCAAAGGCTCGTCCACAATGAGCTTAAGTGAATCCTCCTCAACTTCAGATGCTCTCCTAACACTACCCAAGATCAGTGTTACCACCACTTCTGCAAGCTCATACGTTGTCACCTTCACAGCAGGCGTCCCAAATACCTCCTTACACAATCCAAACATTCGAATCTCCACTTTGCCCATCGGTCTCGCGTTTATTGCCATTGGTGCTGCTCTGGCGTTGGCCCTATTTATCTTTATACTGGCATTGTGTATCAGATCCTTCATCTCCGGGAAACAGGCATACACGAGTCTCAACCAGGAGTCAGAGACGTTCGAATATCAGCATGACATATTCCAAGAAAAGAGGCATGACTATTCATCATCTGTGTACTCCCTGGGCTCAGGTAATAACAGTTTGGACTATCTACACATGAATACTTCTATTGCTTCGATGGACAATATCACAGGGAATCAAGCAGGCAGGTCCTATAGAAATGCCCTGAACAAGGCATCAAGGGCATCTTTGTTCATCTCCCCAACAGCAATGTTATCCTTGCCGCAGACTACCCTACACCAAGGCAGTATGGATTGGACAAACTCACCTATAGAATCTCCAGAGACTTCTTACATTGGGAGTAATATAGATGTCAGAACTCCACTTCCAAAGAGATCGGCGAGACCACCTTCAGTGGTGATGGATCAAATGTTCAGAGATGATTCTAGTGTCAGTTCCCACAATGATTCCTCGAGTTTCAACTCTCCCGTTTATGAGAAGGTCTGATTGACGTTTCATGATTATTGCCTGTAGTGGAACAGGTGTAGTTCGCTGTATGTTCACACTAATAATTTGTAGATATATAGACTGCAGCTCTGGTTTCACATTGCGTCGACGTGAAGTCAAGATTTGTGCTAATTTTTAGGCATGTATTCATGTATTATACTATGTGTTTAATAAATAGGCGGACAACGACGCTGATAGGTTATAGAGCATCCGTTCTCTCTCCTTCTCAAATAAATAGGTTTCCAATAAATAAAATAAATAAGGGGCAATAAATAAGGGGGAAATAAATAAGTAGAAGTGATGGGTTTGACATGATCAACGATCAACTTCACCAAAGACCAAATCCATCGTACCGATGATTGCAACAGCATCCGGTAGGAAATGGCCTCTGGCAATGTGATCAAACGCACCTAAATGTGCGAAACCTGGAGCTCTAATCTTACATTTGTATGGTCTTTCGGAACCATCACTGACCAAATAGACACCCATTTCACCCTTTGGAGCTTCAATAGGAACGTATGTTTCACCTGGTGGTACAGCATAACCTTTTGTGAACAGTAGGAAATGATGGATCAGGGCTTCCATGTCTTCCTTCATCAATGATCTTGGAGGTGGTGAAATCTTGTAGTCTTCAACTTTCACTGGGCCCGGAGGCATCTCGTTGCAGCATTGTTCGATTATTCTCAAAGATTGTCTAAACTCGGCCATACGACACAAGTAACGATCGTAACAATCACCATTTGTACCCACTGGAATATCAAAATCTAAAAACTCATAGGCATCATATGGCTGAGCCTTACGAACATCATATGGGATCCCTGAACCTCTTAACATGACACCTGAACAACCATAGTTCTGAGCTTCTTCAGCAGTCATGATACCAACATCAACGGTACGTTGCTTCCAGATTCTGTTATCGGTCAATAGTTCTTCTGTCTCATCAATTCTGTCACCGAACTGGGTAGCCCACATGTAGATGTCATCTAACAGGCCCTCTGGTAAATCTTGGGAGACACCTCCTGGTCTGAAGTAGGCAGCATGAAGACGTGCACCGGAGACACGTTCATAAAATTCCATTAGCTTTTCACGTTCTTCAAACCCCCATAAGAATGGTGTTAGGGCACCGACATCCATAGCGTGTGACAGTACCGACATCAAATGGTTCAACACTCTGGTGATTTCACCAAACATGGTTCTGATGTATTTTGCTCTGATTGGCACTTCAACGTTCAACAATTTTTCAACGGCAAGGGAGAAAGACAGTTCATTGGTCATCATGGAAACATAATCCAAACGATCAAAGTATGGCAATGCTTGTAAGTAAGTCTTGGATTCAATCAATTTCTCAGTACCTCTATGCAATAAGCCAATGTGAGGATCGGATCTAACAATTTCCTCACCTTTCAGCTCTAAGATCAATCTTAGCACACCATGGGCAGCTGGATGTTGAGGACCAAAGTTCACGGTGAAGTGTCTAATCTTGGATTCATCCTCTTCCAATTCGAGCGCATTCAAGTTGGCAGCCTTCATATCTTCATCATAAAGCTCAAAATCTTCAATCAAAGTGGTTGGCTTGTATGTTTCCAATGGATTATTGATGTTCTTTGGATCGAAATAGTACTCCTTTCGTTCAGGCTTCTCAGGGTTGAAGGCCTCCAATTCACTAATCTTGAGGAATTTGGTGGTGCTGAAACATCTTGAAGCGACAGGAGCAACAGATTTGGTGAAAGCTCTGGCCGACACTGGCACTCTGGATAGGTGGGATCTGAGCATTGTTGGCGCTGGAAAGTTCGTGTTGTTTCTCAATGTTTGACAAGTATTGATATCAAGGGGATGGGGGAATATGGGGTAAGTTCTAAACTGGTGCCGGAAAATCGTTATAAAAGCCACTTTCAGGAGCCAATTTCTTCAGAGGATAATAGCACGGTGTCTATGTAAGTCGCTAAAACCCAGATGATCCCTGAAAACACGATTGGCGGCGTCTTTTGCTGTGCAGAAACCTCCTTTGAAATCCTTCTGATGTCATTTGTTGAGATTTTCCTTTCAAAAAAACAACCGTCAAGAAACCGTCCTCTTTTGGTGTCCGGGTGTTATTCAATCCCACCTCCGCAGAATTCGCCCGTAAGAGAATGGCAGACGTATAATAGCCAGAGAAGATTGATATATGTAGAATGGGGGCCTACAGCGTCGACTATTGTGATAGTGTATTATTTATCATTGTCTCCAAGTTTAAATACATTCAACGTATATCAAAACGCCTAGCTAAATTCCTCGATGACAGAGCGAGGCTTCACATACTTGCCAACAGGTTTGTACTCCACGTCGTCAAAGCCAAAGGCACCAGGCCCGCCAACTTGCATCCCCTTCTCAGTGCCTGTCCAATGGTTACACGGAGAAATAACGAGCACAAAGACAACAAGGCCGTATCTGTAGTCTGGTGTACCGACAGCTTCACCAGAGTCGGCATCAATCACAGTGATCAAATCAGGAACAGAAGCGACAACTTCACCATTGATCCTTGCAATCAAGTTCTCATTCTGGAATGGGATTCTGAGTGTATCTTTACCATCCTCGATGATCACTTCACCAATGTTATAACCCTTGTGCAGTTTCTTTTCAACACCTATAATCTTCCCCTCGAATAGCTTTTTAGATGATGTTGGCTTGATAGACTCTATGATATAGTTTGGCAAGCTCATAATGTCGGACTTCTGTTTAGCAATGGAAACGGCTCTCCCTATCCTCCATGAAAGTGATAAACTGTTCTTAATGATCAATGCATTGGCATCCTTGATTAATGAAACCATACCCACCAATGAACCCAATTCACTCAATGCAGCTCTGATGATCTTTTCAGCGTATTGGTTAGATTTCGTTCTCTTCACCAAGACATCATTACCATTACCATCACTGAATGAGAATGGAGAATAAAAGACTTCATCTGATAGTACAACTGGGGTAATTTGCCAGACAAATGGATAAGCTCTACCCATTAAATCAGCATCTAAGGTCGCTATGCCCAACTCAGCACCAACTAACAACCCTTGGAACCCATTACCACCACCAATCTCTAACGCTAACACCGTTTCAATATCTTTGAACTCTTCTTTCAATAAGTTGTAAGCTTCAGCTAACTCTGAGCCTTGCAATCGTTCATTGGCGACAGTAGGAGATCCGACAAAAGCCACTGATAATGATGAGTATTCTTTCTTTGAGTCAGCATCAATCACTCTCATAACTTTGCCCTTTTCTAATAATGTTCTTGCGATTAGGTATTGAGGATATGGATCACCACCACCACCGCAACCGAGGATATAGTTCCCAATTCTCAAGAATTCCAAATCGGTTTTGCTGATTAACCATTCACTTCCATCATTAATTGTTGGTCTGTAAGTTTCAAGATCAAATTTGTCATCGTCACTAACATGGCCTAGTGCATCCTTATGAATTTCTTCACCGACAATGATTTCCTCTTGATCATCACCAGATACGATGGAGACTTCTTTCAACTTAGCATAATCAACGTCAGCGATCACTTTCACTTCAAACTTGTTAATGTTGGCATAAGGAACTTCATCAATGGTGATATCTACCACAGTAATTGATGACTCCAGAGCACCATTATCAATGGCCCTTTCACTAGCTTCTTTCTTCAACTTCTCCACAATTACTTCTTTCTCTTCAATCTTGCCAAAAGCCTGTGCACTCGAACTGATCTTACCAATAGCTGCACCGATGGCATTGGCAACCTGGAAGAATTTAGGTCTCCAAACTTCAGAAGCGCCTTTGATTCTGTTAGGTAGAATGAAAGACCCACCACCGACTAATAGCACAGGGATGTCTTCAGGGGAGGTCTTCATTTTGTCAATGACATTTTCAATCACGATATTCAATTGCTTATTGTACTTTTCATTGAAGTCTTCGTTAAACTTCCCTCTAACTTTCTCTTTATCACCAACAGCATGAATAGGATTATCAACTTCGGGATTGTCCAGCTCTTTGGCAACAGAGATATCTGAAGTGGTCACTTTGTCACCACCACCAACCAATGATCTAGTGAAATCATTCCCAACAGAGTCTGGACCGATTGAGGCATGATCACCAAGGTCTCTCACGATAGAACCCCCACCGAGACCAATACTCTCAACTTGTGGCATAGATAACCTAGTCTTGACACCACCAATGTATGAGAATGAAGAAGTCTTTCTTGGATACCCGTTAGGCAGCAATAAGCCAACGTCAGTAGTGGTACCACCCACGTCAACGACGATGACACTTTGACCTTCGAATTTGTTGAGTAGGAAAGAGGCTCCTCTCATCGAGTTAGTTGTCCCCGAAGAAAAAGTCTTGATTGGGATCTTTAAAGCTTCATTGATCGTCAGGACAGTTCCGTCATTCTGTGTTAACAGCACTGGAGCATGGAGGCCACTATTCTTGATGGCTTTGGCGAATAATTTGATAATCTTGTTAGCAAACCTCTTGACTGATGCGTTCAAAATGGTCAAATTCTCACGTTCCAATAGACCAATACCACTCAATTCACTTGAAGTCACGATAGCAGCATCTGGTATCACTTTACTAATAATCTCAGCGACTTGTAACTCCTGTTCATTGAATATTGGCGAGAAGACACCCGTGATTGCAATGGCTTTGATCCCAAGCTCCTTGATCTTTAAAACATGTTCTAACACTTCGTCCTCGTCAATATCTGACACGACGCCACCATCGACATGACGACCACCTTTCAAAAGAGCGGAATAACCGTGCAATAAATGCGACAAATCCTTTGGGAAGTCACAGAACGGTAAGGCATTCGAAGAATACGGGCCACACAATCTTAGGACAGCGACTTTGTCCAACCTAGCCCGATCTCTCTCAACAATGGCATTAATGAAATGTGTAGTACCAATCGTTACGGATAAGATGTCTTCTCTTTGCACAGTCGGTAGATCTTTGAACAACTGCTCCAGGGAAGTCTCAATCCCCAAGGAAACATTATTTGTAGTTAGTTGTTTGTTCCAAGCAACAACAGAATGTTCGTTAACCGATCTTGAAGGGTCCAACAGCACAGAATCGGTGTTTGTGCCACCAACATCGATCCCGATCAGGTATTTTGTCATTTCCCAGGCTTTGAATTGCAGTAACAAGGAACAATATGTCTATCCTGGGAAGACCTTTGTTCATGTTTATTTGGTGCCTTGGATAAGCGGGTGTCGGCAATTTCCCTTTTGGGAAAACATATGTGTTTCGTTGGAAGGGCCTGGCATGAGGCCTGCAGACACAGTGTCCGCCTAGCGTCTAGAAGGGGAATATAGCCAGCGAACTGTCTGCTGTAGGAATATCCTCCAGCATGCATGGTTACCAACGCGGGCATGTGTAAGGCGTAAAGCGCAGAGTATGTGGATGTGTAAAGACTAGGATAGTGCTCTTGAAGGAGATTTGATGGAGAGTTGATTTAAACTGTCTACGAACTGTGATGTGAGTTAGAGATTTATCACATGTCTTCATCAGTGCGCTTCAATCCCTTATCTTCTAGGCTTTCCGTAGCCAGTATATCCGTTGCACTTCGGATTGCTTCTTCGAACTGCATGAAGCTTGCCTAATACTGTATCTACAGGGACACTACATATTAAACTGACTTCAACAAATTGCTTGTTTTGGGAAGAGGCCCAACCCCTGATCTCAGCTTTAAAACAGTGTAAAAGAGGAAGATCTCGAAAAGAAGATTCAACTCGATTCAGACACAACATTACCGGTACACTACACCTTCCATTTGCAAACCCTTTTTTATGTGCCCTGTATGTTTCTTCATCAGCCAAAGCGATGTTGAAATACGACTTAATTTATGCAGAGCACGAGCCAGTTTTCAGTGCATACCCAACACTACGGAAATCTATAAATACCTAGCTTCTCCTGGCTTCTTCAAACCCTCCAACCCTCCAAGATCAGAACGCTCCAGTGTGCAATCACCGCAACTCTACGATTATTCGGCAATGATAAACTCTATAAATATAAAACGTATTGATTCAAGATCCACTCCCTCAATGCTTAAAAAAACCTATATAATAAAACAAAGGAATATATCAACTTCTAACTGTTGATTGATAAAGACGAACTGAAGGCATATTACTTTTGGACGCTGTTATAGTTGTCATTGTTCTGATTCTTCTCCTTGCTGTTGTTCTTGTTGTTTGCAAATCATGAGATCTTATACCCTGAGAACTCAGAATAGTACATGTTGTTCAACTCATCAAGACCTTGTTGACCAATATCATTCCAGAACGTATCAACGTCACTGAAGGCCAACTCAAATGGTCTGTTCATATCATGGTTATCATGGTTGTTCCCATGCATGAACAACTGGGTGTTCTGGTGCTCTAATTGTTCAGAATGATGATGTTGATCTTGTTGTGGTGACTGTGGTCTTTCTTCCTGGTGTTGTAAGTGGCTACTACTTGGAACACTTTGTAAGTTTGTTCTTGGATACTGGTCAGAATCCGTTGGTGGATTAGCAGCTCTTGGTGGCAGTGAAATGTTTCTATATTGATCAGTGGGGTTCTCAAAGCTTTCATTGCCTCGATCACCATGAGGCGATGTTTCCTCATCTTCCGCATGTTGAGATTGTGCTCTTAATTCAACTTGTTGTTGCTCTTCTTGCTTTTTCACTTCTTCAACCTCAGCAAAACGACGTGCCGACTTCTCTAATAAGTCATCATTCACCAACATACCAAGCTGGTTTTCAACATCATAAGATAAATCTTGTTCAAGTGATTCATCTTGGGATTCATCACTCATTGAATTGGAATCGATGATGAAACTGACTGTACATTTTTTTAAATAATTCTCAGTCATATCCTTCCCACCAAAGACATTAGACATGATATCCTTTTGATCTTTTTCAAACTCAAACAATCTTTTGTTGAAATTCTTTTTCATTACACTCAACAAATTGAAACTCTCTTTCAACACCTCAGGTTTCAAAATGAAAACATCCTTTCCCAACATGTCTAGGTCGCTCAACATCAATTCAATGTCATCGTACAATGCGGCTTGGTCAGCTAGAGGGACGTTCCGATTTAACAGCAATAACATGGATTGGATAACGGAACCAGTAAAGGACTGATGGATCTGAGGTAAGAATAATGGGTTTTTCAAATCATAAATAGCCCTTAGTTTCTTGTATACACTGAACGTTGCCTTGGCTACGCTCTTACCGATTTCCCATGCCACTGGAATGTGTTCACTCAGATAATTTTGGTAAATTCTGAATCTGTGGATGCAGATACAAGTATGCAACATGTGATGTTGGAAATGGATTCTAATATCACCAACATATGGAACGTTGCCATCTTTGTCCAATTCAAAGAACCAGCCTTTTGAAGACTCACAAAGTTCGATGTCAATTTCCACCAACCCTTTGAACATCTTGTTTTCAATGAGGTCTAACTTTGGATATGAGTTTTTCAGCTTGTGGTGCTTCTTCTCAAAGACACCATTCAACACTTTCATCATATGTGCTCTATAGATGTTGAACGAATTATCAGTTGGCGAGTTCTTGGAGTTCACTTTTATTGAATCTGGTGTTATATCTTCATCATTACAATTGGAAGGGTAAGGAACAGTAGAATGGTATGATCTAATGGATGGTTTGGTTCCCAGCAGCAAAGCCCTAAAAGTGTCACAGCCACAGATATCCCACCATAATCTTCTTTTCATCTCCAATTCTAGCAAATTTGGATTTTCAGCATCATCCTTGTCTAATCCCATGGCAAATGCCTCCTTCACGGCTTTTTGCAAGAGTTCATTCAACTGTTCTGCACGTTTTGTGGCATAGACGTATAGTTGGCACAAGGAGAAAAATTGTAAGGAATAAAGATTGAACTCAGATGGGTTTTTTCTCAATGAATCAGATATACTAACACATTCTCTAGCAGCTCCAAACCAAATTTTGTAAGATCTTTCGATTTCAGTACTCTCAATGTTGATCAACCCCTTTGGCAGGTGAATAGCAGCAAGAGATAAGACCATGAACAAGATGGCCAGCCAACTCACATCAACCTCTTCTGGGTTTTGCCAAAACTGGTCCAATTCACGACGAAAACTTGGATGGTGTAATGGATGGTAGATATAATCAATGTTCTGCAAATAGAACTCTGTCAAAACTTTAGTTTGGATCTTGGTAGGCAACAGTTTGATGTACTTCATCTTGTATTCATTTTTATGGTTTGTTTTTGAAGGAGATGATGAAGTTAAGTTTGACCTTGAGGCAGCGGATCTGGTTCTTTTATCTTTCAGCTGGGACTCCAAAGCGGAAAGACGCTGCTGCTGTTGAGCTTTTTCCTGCAGCAGTTGAGCTTTTTCATGCTGATGTTGAGCTTTTTCATGCTGATGTTGAGCATTTTCATGCTGATGTTGAGCTCGTTCCTGTTCCATTGTTTGTATTCTTCTGAATGATTCTTCCAATTGATGTTTTAGCGCGCTGTTCTCATTAGGATCAAAGTATGGTTGTGGTTGAGAGTGGCGAGGTTGGAAATGCTGTGGAGGTGGAGGTTGTGGCAAAGTTTGAGGGCCCATCGAGGGCCCGTCAATGGGCTCATGCTTCAAAGGATACGACTGGTTCATTGGTGTTTGTTGTGGCATTCCAGGAGGCATCTGCTGATACTGTTGAGGACTGGGTTGAGGAACCTGAGAAGCTGTATGTGGTTGTTGTGGTACGTGACGTTGTTCTTGATTTGGCAGTAAGATGTGTCCTTGCTGTGGCAATGGTGGAGGTGGTGAACGGTGTGTTTGTTGCTGTGGTGGCTGTGGGATGTGCTGGATGGTGTGAGATGGTGCTTGCGGTTGTGGTTGAACCAATGGTGAAGTTCCAGAGCTGGAGAAAGAGTTTGCTCTGTTGTCACTCACTTCGAACTGGCCAAAGTTGGAGTTTCGACTAGGCAATGGACTTTGGTCTAACCTTTGTTTCTTTACGACGTACCCGCTATTTGCTGGAGAAGTCTTTGCACTTGGAGAATCACCACTTCTCGAATCACCAGTTGATGATGGCGACTTCTTTGCAACCCTGCCAAACTTTGGGTTAGGCGCGGTCAATTCCTGAATGTTGCTGAGCGGTTTTGGAGGGTTCAGAAGACATTCTTCCACTTTTGCTGGACTGCGACCTTTTTTACAAGTACCACAGGGAATTTGTAAATCACATTTCCTCTTGAGTCGACGACATGGGCCACAAGCATGAGACTTTTTGCCAGAATGACGAGACGCTGATGAATTATTAGGAGCCGTACCCTGTGGCTGAGAGGTCTCTTCCATGATGGTGTGACAGCTGGGCCGCTTAGTAGATGTAATCTATTGTTCAAGTGCCTGCGAAAAGGTTTTGATGTAGGTGCAGTAATGTTATGTTTGTGGCGGTAATCGATATTCGAGGGATCCAGGGCTTTCTGCCGCGGCGGTAAGTTTGACAAGAAGGATCTGCTTAAAAATGCTTCCCTAGGAATTGAGTGGCAGAAAGGAGATACCGGTGACAAAGGCAAAAGCGGTTAATTGTTCGGATGTTTATAGACTCCTTTGTTCAATAATGAGGCTAACTATGGTGATTTTTTCCCAGCAAGAGACAGAGCGAGGAAAAAGAAAGAAGGAAAATTGCCGAATTCGGAACTGTCTCTACATGTTATAGACGATGTATATGAATGTTAATGCATTTCGTTGCGTATATTTATTATTGCTATGTGGAGCAGGAACAAGTGGCTGAAATATTGCCTATGATGCCGCGCGTCTTGTCCATTTATGGCGATGGAAATTGGTGGTGGAACGTTGTTGGCTGTTTGGTAGGCTAGCTAGATCAGGCTAACTTTTTGGTTGCCAATTGGCTGCACGATTAGGTTCTCTTGAGGAATTGATCTCGTTGCATGTTCACTACCCAAGGCTCTGCGGCATGATGCGCTATGCAAGCAACAGTGTTCGGCGATGAGATGACATGGGATAGCATGGATAAAACAAAACATGGGTGCGCTAGGTGCCTTATTGGTACACTTTCATCAAAACTTCCTCTAGTTCCTCGGTTGGAAACTTTTGTGGTGGATTTGGGATCTTGGCTCTCCATTGCTCAACACCATCGACATAGACTAAGAAAGTTGGCCACCACACAACGTCCACGGATTTTTGCACTTTATAACCTTCCGGGTCAAGGCCATTTGTCTTTAGGAATTTTGCATTTGGGTATTTAATTGCTAAGGAATGGTACAATGGGGCAACAGCAGTACAAGGTGGACATTGTGTTGAATAAAAATCCATTACCACAATCTTGTGTGATTTCAAAACCTCTTGGAATTGTTCGACACTGGTGATCTCTTGAATAAGATCTTCTTCGGCAGTCATGTTAAACTCTATTACTAATTTCTCTTCAATGACGGGATCTTATACGGTTGGTTCTGTTTTAAGCTGGAGTTGGTGGAAGTCTCAAACAATCACTGGAGCTAGGTAGATCTCTTGTAAAGCTTGATGGTATTGGTGGTAAGGTACTCTGAGTCGTAACGTTAAGGGGAGACGATGACAAAATGCACTAGACAAGGATATTACTTGCACTTGGAGGAGAACCAAGGAAAATGGCCTGGTTTTAAAAGCCCAGGGACTCCCCTTCATTTTTTTTCTTGTCTAATTAATGATTTGATGATATAATAAATAATTTATCCAAATCGGCGGACATCATGCAGCGGGATATAAAGAGAAAATCCTCGCGAATCAGATTACTAAGGACGCCATCTCTGGTGGGTATAACTCCGCCAGTTCTGAGGGAATTTCAGCAAACGAAGCTGGCTCATATACCGGTGATTCTGAGCTATACAAATGCGGGGTATAATTGTCATATCTCTCTCTAGCTGTCTTCCAAACTCTTGCCAAACCAGAAAAGCAGTTCCCAATAATTTGTGATATGCAATTGCGGAGTTGCAATGCCGCAATTCCAAAACACCAAAAAAAATAGCGCGTCGTTACTTTTGCGAGCTGAGGCAGAAACATCACCCGCGTTTTACCGTTGAATAATTCGATGCCAAGTATGCAGTTGTTCCTCAAAGCAGTAATAGACACAAAGTGTACAGGGGTCCCTGAATTAGTTAAAGGGTAAGAGTCTTTGCAGTTTTTACCCTCCCTGCAAGCTTGATGAAACAAGGCATAATTGAGGGGTCATACATGGGACGCCTTTCTTTCGTTCCACGTCTTCACATACCTTGTGCCTGGAAGTGTTTGGGATCTTTCTCCGCCTTCTTTCTATCTACTCACCTTCTATTATCTGTGCCAATGCGTCCACCAACATGTATTATACAATACAATGTAAAACACAAAAAATGCGACATTAAATATTTAATTGAATTGAAAAAACGGTTTACGGCTCCAATGCAGGTGACCAGGTGAAAAACAGGAATGTCTGATCTGAAGTTTACGAACAAGAAAGGGGAACATTAGAACGCGTTCTTGCATTAGGTGACATCCAACAAAGAAACTTTATTTTGGGGGTTCCTACCATCATCATCCAACAATATATATCTAGATAGAAGGGACTTGCCTTTTGTCCCTTTGAGCCTTCTAGACGCAAATCTCAGGTTATTCTGCAGAAAAAAATTCGACGGCTCAATAGTAGGCCTTGATGTATTTTATTGTTCTGCGTTTGACGGAACGATGGTTTCTAGTTATTTACAGTTCGTTTCATCAGAAAAAGCGGGTGATGCAAAGAAAAAGCGGAGCTTGAGAGATAAAGGAGAACTCAGTCTGTTTTACAGCATCTTCTTTTTCTTCTGTGGCTTTTGACGAGATTATGTCAAAATGCATGATAAAGAGCTGTGGTCTTTCCTAAAATCTTCTTTTACCTCAAGTCCGCTCGATTAGTTAAGAGGCTGACAATATGAACTCAGTGTCTCTTGTGCCACCAGGTTCCAGGAACCCCTGTAAGTATCAACATTTTTCTACTGGAAGGCTTCCTCTTGGAATACATTGTATTTTTGGAGAGAGTCGACTTTATATTTCGAGATTGCAATAACTCAAAATGTGTTTGCAAATCATAACACTAATCCTAGCACGAAATCAATCCCAGATCTGACAAAAGAATTTTTTTAAGCGCTGAATTCGTTTCTAACAAAAGATCTTCGTTGTGCGGACTGAACTGTTCGTGGGAATGTCCGCTTACTTTTGGAAGAAATCGGGAAACGAAAAAGTTGAAAAGGGTACAAAGAACACTTGTGGTTAGTAATTATGGCTAATGTGTGTTGGAAGTGAGGTCAGGTTTGGGTTCTATATATGGCGAATAAGCTCTGTCAGTAACTACAAGTATTCAGAGCTTCTCGATTTATAATGTTTTCATGAATGCAGTGTATAGATAGAATTTTGAGGCGCAGTTTGGCCGATCTCAACCATCAACTTGCACTGGAGAATCTTAACTAATCGACAGATTTGTGGGAAGTCATAAGATCAAGGGGCTTTTTATATTCAGGTCTAACACTGAAACTCTGGAGGTCGTTCAAGAGAGTCTTTTAAATTGGATTCAAATCGTAAAAGTTGACGGACAACGTCTCAAATGTCAAAGACAAAGTGGTTGCAGAGACTCTCGAAAGGTGCATGTACGCCTCCATTGATCACAGACCAATGATGCACTGCGCACGCATGCGTATCATTTAGAAGTTAACCCTGAAGCGACAGAGTTCTGCCACACGTATTCAACCCTATTGGCTTTTGAATGGCCACCTCTTGTTCACTTTAACAACTTATAGCCGGTATGATTGGAATTGTTCATATAACGCAACCATGAAAATCAAATGAACAAGAAATGAGAAATTGGTAAATCCTGAGATTTGGGGCACAACTTTAATAAAAAGGGGTGTTGTAATAAAGTTTTAACCATGATTCAGTGTCGGATCGGCATCTGATCTGATTGCCCAAAGGAGGGAGCTTTTTCGATTTATATCGTATGACTAGAGGTGCAGTTTCAAGTGACAGTGGATGAGATGAAATTAACACATGTTCAAGTCTCTACAACACCCCCTTTACATAAACCCTATTGTTCTCCCCCATGTCCAGAGCTCGTTGTTCTTTACTATTTTTTGCCAACGCAACGTCCACAATCAAAAAAGCATCCACAAGGGAAGGTAAAAAATGACAGAAGGGAGAAGAACATAGGCGAGGATATATTTCTGACTCAGACACATTTTCTTGTATGACTGTCTGCGTACCGTCTGGGTAGTTCTAGGTTTTAAGGGTCAACTTTTATGCTGTGCTGCATAGGTTTTCGTTGTACCTTGTACTGTCATCATGGCGTAATTCAACCCAGTACGCGTCGCCTCAAATGAGAGTGGTATGCAACAACTCTTTGCATGTTCCAAAAAGCAGCAAGAAGCAGCAGGAAGGTGTGTTCCTGGCCTGTGATTGGTCACACATCTCTAACAGTGGCCAGTTCCCATGCTAACTTCCATGATCGTACTGCTCGCTGCAGCAGTGCGGCACTACAGCGCTGTTTTAAAATGCAGCGTTACTTGCTGGAAAAGTGCAAGATCCCCTTCGCAACCGGCCACGTAGACGTGGGGCTGCAGGGTCTACCAAACAATGCACTTCCCGTTCGGATGCCGATGTGTTCTATGTGGTGAAAATACGCCCCAGTACACAGTGTTCAGTACAAACCCCAGACACAATAGACCAGGAAAGAGAAATCGAAAGAGAAATCGAAAGAGAAATCGAAAGAGAAATCGAAAGAGAAATCAAGAGAAATCGCCACAGTGAACTTCTCTGAGCCCCCTACGAACCAACCAGAAAAACAGTCACAACTTATTTAAACTTTCAGCCGGTTGACAAACCTGAACATCACTGCAGATCTTTCTTTAAATCTACCGGAAAAGGATAAAGTTATAAAAGTAGACGAGCATTCAACATTTAAATGATTCAGTTTTTCAATATAAAAAATTGGCAACCCCTAATTTGCATTTAGGTAATTTATCTAAATACCGCCACCCTTTTTTCGCAACGCCACTGTTTGCCCATTTGAAAAGTCCTATAAAAAGGTCCTCTTTTGATCTTTCACTCCGCTTCCATTGTTGAGTCTCTTCTTGATTTGACGCTGTGTTGTTTTTTCCTTCAATTTTTCTTTGTTTCTGGTTTTTTACCCTACCAAACCCCAACGCTTTTGATTCTAACATGAGTTCTATCTCAAAGTTCCTGGACTTCATCAAGATCCCAGATGCTGGCAACATCGAAACGGACAGCTGGAAGTCCCCAGATGTCATCTGTTTGCCTCCAGAAAGAAGAACATGGGGTCACATGGACTTTTTGGGTTTTTGGAATGTCATTGCCTTATCTATTTCCACGTGGCAATCATGTGGCACATTGTTGTCCCTAGGGTTGAACGTTTGGCAAGCTATGGTCGTGGTCATTATCGCTAAGGCCCTCATGTTTGCCATAGCTTTATCCCATGGTTGGGCTGGCGCGGTCTGGCATGTCGGTTATCCTATTTATGCAAGATTCACTTTCGGGTTATGGGGTTCATATTTGGCGCTTGTCCAAAGAATTGTGTTATGTATCGTCTGGTATGGTGTCCAAGCTTTCACCGGTGCTCAATTGATCTCTTTGATCTTGTCTTGTATCTTCCCATCTTTCAACACTTTACATAACACTTTACCAGATTCATTACCAATGACTTTAAAGCAATTTATCGGATTTATCATTTATCATGTTGTTTCTATCCCGTTCTTATACATCCCACCTGAAAAATTCCATCTACCTTTCAAGATCATCACGGTCATTGCATTCTTCACCGTGTTTGGTACCTCCATTGGGTCCATGGTTCACGCTGGTGGTGCTGGTGAGCTACTGAAATCCAAGTCAACAATCACTTCCGCTGCTGATCGTGGTATGGCTTGGATGCACGGTATCAACGCCGTTATTAACACTTATGCCGTTGGTCTTGCCAATCAACCTGATTTTTCAAGATTCGCCTCCAAGCCAGGTAAGCAGATTTGGGGTCAACTTGTATCAATCTTGTTATTTGGTACTGTGGTTCCATTGTTTGGGTTATTAGGCACTTCCGCCGCTGCTCATTCTTATGGTGATGTTTCCAAGTTAAACTTATGGAACCCTCCAAACATCATCGAACAGTGGTTATTAGAAGATTACGGTCCAAAATCAAGAGCTGCTGCCTTCTTTGCCTCTGCAGGGTTCTTTGTCAGTACTCTGGGTTTAAACACCATTGATAACGGTGTCAGTGGTGGTATTGACTTGGTCGCTATTGCTCCTAAATACATCAACATTAGACGTGGGGCTTACATCATCATGATCATTTCCATTTTGATTCAACCATGGCAAATTTTGGCTAATGCCACTGTGTTTTTAAACGTGTTAAGTTCCTACGGTTGTTTCTTTGGTCCAATGATTGGTGTCTTTACTGCTGATTACTACATTGTTAGAAAGCAAAAAATTAAACTGAGTGATTTATATACAGGTTCTCATGATTCTATATATTGGTTTTGGCATGGGATAAACTGGAGAGGTTATGTCTCTTGGATCTGTGGGTTTGTCCCAGGTATTGTTGGGTTCCCATCTGTGAACCCAAATTTGACCGGTGTTCCAAAAGGTGCAATCAAATTGTTTTGGATTTCTTTCATCATTGGTTACATAGTCGGGTTCACTGTCCATGTTGTTATTAACAAATTCTTCCCACCTCCACATATTGGTGAAATCGATGAATACGATATATTTGGTACATTCACCAAGAGCGAAGCTGAAAAACTGGGTGTTATTCCAAATGACGCTTCAGAACAAGCTGAAAGTTCTTCAGCTTCAGTGCAACAAGAGAAGGATTCATCTTCATCAACGAATAAGACCTTCAGATTTAGATTGAAGCATTGATTATATTCACTTTATTTCTTTTAATTTTCTGCTTTATGTTGTTTATGGTTTTTTTCTTTCTTTCATTGTTTTTATTTACTGAATGCGGTTGTTATTTTATTTTATTCTTGCCATTGGAGATTGACCCTGAGCATTTGATGTCTATTTCTAATAAGCGTATGGTTTTCATTGAGGTAGTTTAAAAGAAGTTCATCGTGGACTTTCATTTTTATTTTAATATTTAATTTTTCATCTGTCTCGATTTTATTAGAACGAGAGAGACTTTTGTGTGTCACGAAGAGAGGGCACAGAGACACTTTTTAATAAACAGTTTTATAATTATAATTACAAGCCCTTGGTAGGAATTTGGAACGTGTTTTCTCCCTAAAACCCGCCCACGGACTCGCTAACAATTCTAGAAGCTTCCGCGAATTCCTTAAAACTTCAAATGAAAAAAAATAGTATAAAAAAACTCTCATCGCCACTTGTTTCCCCCATAGTTTCATAGTAAATTAAGCTTATACACTAATACAACCACAATGGCCAGATCAAGAGGTGGTGCCCGTCCAAGTGTTCAACGTTCAGCTCCTGCTCAACAGAGATCTCACTCTACTGCTGCTGCTCCAGCTCATGCCCCACAACATCAACCAACCGCTTACTCACAGCCACAGACTCAAGCCCCACAACAGCCAGGTTTATTTGCCAACATGGCCTCCACTGCTGCCGGTGTCGCTGTCGGTTCTGCTGTCGGTCATACCATTGGTGCCGGTATCACATCCATGTTTGGGGGCTCTTCTTCTGCTCCAGCTGAAGTTCAACAACAACAACCAGTTCAACAACAAGCTTATGCCACTCAACAACAACAGGGCTCAGTCGCTTGTGACGTTGATGCTAGAAACTTCACCAGATGTCTAAGTGAAAACGATGGTAACATGCAAATCTGTGATTTCTACTTGCAACAATTGAAAGCTTGTCAAGAAGCTTCCCGTCAATATTAGAATTTTTACTATGCATTCTTTTCTTTTAATTTATCATCAGTTTTAGACTTTTTTGTGGTATATTCATATGTTCCTCTTGTAAATACACTAATTACACTTATTTATAGTACTTTGATATTGTGAATTTGTCTCATAATTCCCGTTGCAATTCTATGTTTGATTCAGCTCCATTGGACAAAAGGAAATAGTCATTTTGTATTATGTAATCACAGGAGATCGTGGTTACATAATAAATTACATAATCAAGGATCTCGATCAAGAAATTTGTAAACAACAAAGAATAAGGGACCAATAAACATGAACTTTTGCTTTTGCCACTATCGTGGACCCGTCACTTTTTGTTCTTTCATTTATAAAGAGTTGCTACTTTGCTCATATATTATCTTACTTGCTGATTCTCCAACAACAACGATCAATAATCCAAGATGTTGAGAAATACAAGATCATTACCATCCTTGAGAACATTGAACAACACTATTAAGAAAGAGATCCAGCAACAATCCCAGAACTTTTCTAATGTCAGTACGAAATACAACTTGGTTGTTCCTGAGATACCTCACTATCAAACCGTTGTTCAAAGACAGTTTGTTAGATCTGTTCATCAAACAAGCAAGACTGATTCTTCAACTTTGTTACAATCAAAGAAATCTGAGTTTGGACTGATGTCTTTGAACAGTTTAAAAGCTGAATGTCGTAAAAGAGGCTTAAAGATCAGTGGGAGAAAAGCTGAACTTGTTTCAAGGATTCAAACGTTTGAAAGCTCCCATTTGGTCCAGAATGATCATGGTCATACTCAAAATATGTCCACAAAGAGACCTAATACTGTATCAAAAGTTAATGTTGAGAACTTGTCATCAAAGCTGAAGAAAAATTTCACCAAGTCAACTAAAACTGACTTTCAAAAGACGGATAAAATTGATGCCAAAGGTGATGATTCTCATATTGATTTTATCAAACCAGTGGATCTTGAACTTCCAAAGAAAGTTGAAGATGATTACATTGTTCAAATCCCATCATTATCCACACAGGCTTCTAAAACCCCAGTGACTAAATTGGAGAAAAAGTTAGTTGAAGAATCAATCAAGCCAAATCAAACCATCGTTTCAAAAGCTGCTGGTTCAGATTCAACTATTTTTGAACAAGGTTCCCTAGAGGCTATTGAAGAACAAAACAAAGGTGCGTTAAAAGTCACTCCTGAGGAAGTTTTTGAAGAAGGAGAACCAAAAGATGAAAAATACGAATATGATAATGCTCAGATCTCATCAAAGGATAAAACCATTTGGGCATCTGCTTTAGCCACCGTGGGTCTATGGTGGGCTTTAAAACCAAAGAGGAAATAATTGGAAGAGTGAGCTGAACTCCAATTGCTTTCGATGATTTAGAAGTTTTTATATTTTTTTTTGTACGGTTCTATGGTTGGTTTTTCTACGATACGTCTTTTCCTTTTGTGTAGTAGACAATATTTATGATTATTATGTGGTTTGATAAGAATTGTAGTCAGTAGTTCTCTGTTGCTTTCTCAAAAT